>QBTX01002866.1:0-14176 GCA_003063285.2 Arachis monticola | reverse complement strand
AGATAAATCTAATTGAAATCCTCAAGTCCTAGTTAACTCCTTAGGAAAGACTAGAGTATTGGAAATAAATTAATGAAATGAGAAATTCACAATTTTCAATCAATACATGAGTTTGATAACTCAGGATCACCAATTATTTAACCAATAGCAAAAGAAAAAAAAATTGAATACTAAAAAAAAAAAAAAAAAAAAAAAAAAAAAAAAAAAAATTTAAATAAAAGAAAGCAATAATAACTGAAATACCTCAAAATATTAATTCAAAAGAGTAATTATGTAAATGGAAGAGTTCATAAATTTAAATTGGGAATAAAATAAAAATAAAACAATTAATAATTTAAAACTAAGAAAAATCCTAAATCTTCTCTCTCTCTCTCTCTCTTCTAAAACTACATCTAAAAACATGATAAATAATTATGAGAGCCTCCTTATGAATGGATGCATTCCCCCACTTTATATAACTCTAATCTGTGTTTTCTGGGCCGAAAACTGGGTCAGAATACCTCATAAGTCACTTCCAGGCGCTTTGGTCGTACAGGTCGCAGAAGAAGTGACTGCGCGCACCGCATGGCTCACTCGCCGAGCGGGTTGCGTTCCTGCCAGGTCACGCGTCCGCGTGACCACCGCGTTCGCGCGCCTGGCGTCGGGCAGCTATGAAAAATTATATATCAAATCGAAGCCCGGACGTTAGCTTCCAACGCAACTAAAACCGCATTGTTTGGACCTCTGTAGCTAAAGTTATAGCCGTTTGAGTGCGAAGAGTCAGGCTGGACAGCTTAGCAATTTCTCCAAACTTATGTATTCCTTCCACTTTTGCATGCTTCCTTTCCATCCTCTGATCATTTCCTTCTTGTAATCTCTGAAATCACTTAACACACATATAAGCATCTAAGGTAATAAAAGAGGATTAAACATAAGTGAACTTAAGGCCAAAGAAGCATGTTTTCAATCAAAGAACATATTAGGAAGGCAAATTAAAACCATGCAAAATAGTATGAATAAGTTGGGATAAGAGTTGATAAATAACCACTCAATTGAGCACAAGATAACCATGATGAAATATGGGTTTATATCACTCCCACACTTAAACCATTAGCATGCCTCATCTAAGCTCAAGAGAAGCATAATAAATGAAGAGGAATGATGAAATGGTATGAGATGCAACCTATGAATGCAACTAAATGCAACATGTTCTACCTACTTGGTTAAAAGTAAACAATTCTTTTAAGAAAAATAACGAAAAAAAAAAAAAAAAAAACAAAATAAATAACAAATACAAGAGACAAATAACTCAAATGAAATAGCTCATGAAGCAGGGAACATAGAATTGAGCACTGAACCCTTTACTGGTAGTGTATATCATTCGAACTCTCAAGTGTCTAGGGTCAATCTCTCTCAATTCTCTACTTAATCTTGCTTTCTATAACTTGCTCTTCACTAACAATCAACAAAAATTTAAATGCACCAATACACAAACAAGAGTCTTTTAAGGGTTGTAATGGGTTAGGTCAAGGTAGGATTGTATTTGGCAAGTGGACTAAAATTTGAATCCTTAATAATAAATAATAACTATTCCACCTAACTAGGACAATCCATGTAATCATAATATAAAATCTAACTTCCCATTTAACTATGTTTCCACATATACATTGCATCTCTAATCTTCAAATAAGTACAACTCATATGCATTGCTTTCACCACTTACTTTGGGGCATTTTGTCCCCTTTCACTTATTTGTGCTTTTTTTATATTTTTTTCTTTTGTTTTATCCAATGCATATGAATAATTATTGAATGCTGAACATGTGTCCTTAACATTTCTTTCACATTTTCAGAAAATTCTAACATACTCAATTCTCAACCACATGTTTCCAAACCCACTCTTCCCCACACTTAATTCATAAGCATTCTCAACTAGTAAGCTATCCAAGGATTCAAATTAAGGACATTATTATTTTTTGCTTAGAGTTAATGATGTGTTAAAATAAAGAACAAAGGGGGAAAATAGCCGCAAAAAAAAAATAAATAATGAAAAGGTTAAGGCCATATGGGTATGTAAGCTCAGTGAAACAAGGCCTCAATCATATAAGTGTATGCATACATTAAACATGGAAATATATAAATCAAGCAAGACAAAGATCACAATTTAAGAGAAAAACACACACCAAAATTAAAATATTGTTTGATAAAAATACACAATCAAATAAGGCTCAAAATCTCACTGGTTTTTGTGTTTCAAGCTTAAACCATGTTTCCAAAATAAAATTTTCTTCATACATTTATTCATAAGTTTTATTCAAATTATAAATATTAAAAGCTTTGAAAAAGAAAATATTACTTCAAAACCAAGTGTAAAATGGAAAAAAGTGTAATGAAGAACAAAATTTTGGCCGTTGCGATGTGGTGCGACAAATTTTCGCTTTCACAATAATGGGATAAACGTAGAATATGGTGAAATAAAAAATAAGACGAGACAATATAAATGAAGAATAGAGCAACTAAAAACTGAACGCGGTAATAGCAATAACTGACGCAGTTGCGAATTGACCGACCTCGTCTGCCTTGTGAGTATGACGAAGTTGTGATCACTTATATCTTTAAGTTGTCTTATTATAGGAATTGAAATGGGCGACGATGTGGACAAACTCCGTTCAACCTAACCAGCAAGTGTACTGGGGATCTGATCCAGGTAATAAACCTTACGTGACAGTACAGGTCGGATCCACAGAATTGTTGTTATACACAGCTAGGTCACCTTTGTAAATGTTCCATCAGTTATGGCAGATTAAATGATTTATATGGTTTACGAAAATAGAAATAGAAAATAAATAATTAAAAGGGATAGAAATATTATGCAGATTCATTGCCGTGGGAATTCTCAAAAAAGCCGGTATATGATAGATACTGTATGGCTCAAGGACGCCTGCTTATCCCCACTTCTTCAACACAATCCTCTTACTCCTTTCCATGGCGAGCTGTGTATAGGGGTTCACCATCACGTGGCTACTTTTCAATCCCTTGCCGGAAATGATCCTCTACGGCTGTCACTCGCAGATAATGCGTCAGAGGCTATCACCCCATGGTTGAAGTGGCGTGATCCCATCCTCGACCAGTGAAAACTCAACCGCTCACGGCACTCTGTCTAAGCACGCTAAATCACTTGAGTTAGGTTCCCGCTCTTACTGGAATAAATCCCTTGCCATACCTTTTGCGCGGTCTGTCAACTACGCCCAGGCACTGCGATCCTTGAAGCACGTCAAACAGTCATTCATTTACCGGAATAGCTCGAATACCATTACAGATTCTGGTATCCCAGACTAGCGTAATCGAATGGTCTGCTATCTTCGTTGGGCCATGAAAATTGTAGTCCTTAGTATACCCGAAGAGTGGAAACTTGTTCGGATCCCTCTATAATGCCAGCATACTATCTAGCTCTATACCACGAAGATGTCCGGTTGGGAAATCCCAAGGAGATACACACTTCAAGCTTGTTGCAGGTAGAACGGAAATGTGTTCCGTCCATCCACTGTGCGCTTCATTCAGTAGTGCCAGTAATGATAATAGAGGGTTAGCTTGTCATACCCATTCATCATGTGTCTTGGGTCGGTACACTGAATATCTATGGAATAAATTTTTAATTGTCAGAGAGATTGAATTAAAAGAGATTAAATGCATAATACTTGAGGTCTTAACAGCAGAAGCTCCACCATGTCCGTTAATCTAATGGATGGTGCACGAAACTCCTACCGTTGAAAATACGACAAGCAAAGGGTTCCACCCCCCGGCCATGGCGAATGGCCAGCCCCCATGTTGGTCACCTAAGATAAACCCGCATAGACACAGATTAAAGGATCAAAAAAGATATCATAATACAATAAAAAAAAAAAAAAAATGTTCTATTATAATATTATTTTTTTTTTTGTTTTGAACAAGAGAGATCTGAGTAATTATGATGCATAAATCCATTCCGGCCCACTTGGTGTACGTGACTGAGGCTGAATGTCTTGATCAAATCACCTGAGCCTGAGGCTTCTCCTTGGAGTTGAACTCCGAGTTATGACGTTGTTTTTGGGCGTTCAACATCCGGCATCATGACGTTTTTCTGGTGTTTAACATACCAGAGCAGCAGCTTGTCTTGGTGTTCAATGCCAAGCTTACGGTCGTCAATCTCCGAATAACGAGTAATTGGACTATATATAATACTTTCGGAAAGCATCTGGATGTCTATTTCAAACGCCGTTGAGAGCAGCTGCCATTTAGATGTCTTGTAGCTCCAGAGAAAATCCATTCGCAGTGCAGAGAGGGTCAGAGGATTCAACAAAGCATCAGCATTCCTTTTTGTCAGCCTTTTTTCAGAGTTTTGCTCAACGCTCAATTTCACCAGATTATACCTGAAATCACAGAAAACACACAGAACCAATAGAGTAATGGTCCAGAATGTAGAATTAACATAAATATATGAAAACATCCCTAAAAATAGCTTAAACTTACTAAAAACTATCTAAAAACAATGCCAAAAAGCTTATATAATTATGCGTCATCACAACACCAAACTAATATTGTTGTTGTCCCCAAAACAACTCTGAATAAATAGGTATAAAAGAAGAGGAATATACTCTATAATTCAGAATAATCAAAGGATATTAATTATTAGTATAGATGAGCGGGACTTGTAGCTTTTTGCCTTCATTGAATAGTTGGCATCTCACTTTTTTCTTTTCCTTTGAAAAGTTTAGAGTGATTGCGTCTGGAAACTTAGAATTTGGGATAAGTGTTATTTGTGTCTCCTGTTAAGCATTATTCTTGAACAAGCTATTATGAGTCTTGCCGTGCCTAAGCCTTTGTT
This sequence comes from Arachis monticola, assembly GCA_003063285.2. Classification (NCBI taxonomy): domain Eukaryota; kingdom Viridiplantae; phylum Streptophyta; class Magnoliopsida; order Fabales; family Fabaceae; genus Arachis; species Arachis monticola. The sequence goes on along the minus strand of QBTX01002866.1, from coordinate 9,334 downwards.
TTCCAAGTATTACCACCGGAACATAAATGCCGCACAGATAACCTTAACTGGGTGTATATCCTTTTCAGATTGTGACTTAGCTTGCTAGAGTCCCCATTGTGGTGTCCTAGAGCTTAAGCACACTCTTTGTGCTTTGGATCACGACTTTGACCACTCAGTCTCAAGCTTTCTCACTTGGCTTCATGGGACACAAGTATATGGTTAGGACAGCTTGATGTAGTCCGCTTAGGCCGGATTTTAATTTCCTTGGCCCTCCTATCATTGATGCTCAAAGCCTTGGATTCCCTTATTTAACTTCTTGCCTCTTGGTTTTTAAGGCTATTGGCTTTTCTACTGCTGCGTTTTTTCCTTTTCTCATACGTTTTTTGTAAGCTTTTGCTTTTTTCACTGTTTTTTTTTTTTTTTTTTTTTTTTTTTTAATGATTTTTTTTTCAAGATCAATCATTACCTTTCTCTTGTTTATTTCATTCTTTAAGAGGCCACAATTTTATACACTCATGAAACAACAAGATCAAAAGACAATTCAGAAAATAAAAAAAAAAAAAAACCCAAAAAGATAGTTTTCCAAAGAAAAAAAATTTTTTTTCAAAAAAAGTTTTTAAAATTGGTTCCCCCCCCCCCCCACTAACAAAAAATTCAATATAATTTTAAAAAATTTAACTTCAAAGGGGAAATAAAAAAAAAAAATGTTATTTTTTTTTTTTTTCCCCGAATTTTCCATGTACTTTTGTCTTTTGAATAAAACATTCATTTAAAGGAGAGGTGAAGATTAATGTGATTTATTTATTAGCTTAAGGTGCATAGTGGTTACATACTAATGATGATGAAAACAAGCCATTCCAAAACAATAGGATAAACATTATCACTTAAAAACGAAAACAGAGAGAAATAAATAACAAGGAATGAATCCCCCTCTTAGTGGTGTCTTCTTCCTGAAGGACCAATGATGTTTCTTCAGCTCTCTATGTTCCTGTCCTTGGCCTTGTTGCTGTGCTTGCCCCCATTGTCTGTTCTTCTCTAATTTCATTTAGAATGATGGAGTGCTCTGGATGTTCCACCCTTAATTAATTCACATTGTGGCTCAATTCTCCTAAAGGGGTGTTGAGTTGCTCCCATTAGTGTTGGAAGAAAGTTGCGATTCCTTGAGCATCTCCAGGAATTTGTTGATGATGAACTCCCTCATGTTCTTCTTGAGGCCGGTTAGGAGCTTCTCGTTGCTTGCTCCTCCTTATTGATGGGTTTATCCTCTTCAATGGGGTGTCTCCTTCTATGTTAACTCCAGCTGAGTAACCTAGATGGCAATGAGAAGTGTGAGGGTAAGGGCTACGTGCCGTGCCATGGGTGAGGGCTTGTCGGCGATTTTGTAGAGTTCATTGGAGATGACTCATGTAACTTCTACTTCCCCCAATCATGATGATAGGATCATGATGCTCCCGATCCACACTAACTTCAGATCGTTGCTATAGGAATGAAGACTGTTGAAATGAACTCGCAGCATCCTGCTAGCCACAGGCTGTGAGATCCATTCTTCTTAGTTCGTTTTTGTTCACTGCGCTTGCGCTTGGATCTATCTCCATGAGCTGCGTTCCACACATTATTCCATAAGGACTGGTCCCACCCTTTGGCTTAATAGTTGACCCTTCTGTTAGGGGCAGTCATCTCCTTTGCAGTCAATGGGCAAGATGAAAAGCCAACCGTATCATTTTACCGGACGTAAATTCTAATGTAATTTCCCGCTGCGAACCTTCGTGAGATAGTTCTTTGGATTCCGGTTCACACTTTGATCATGGTTCTTAATGATCCAGCATTGGCAATAGAACTCTTTGAAGCCATGCATGATTCCGATTTGTTGCATGGGGTTGGTAGGACTTCCAACCTCTTCTTCTGGATTCATGGTCGGGCATTTCCGCGATATATTCTTATTTTGAGCTTGAAGTGGACCTTGGGGATCACCTTCCTCTTTGCCACAACATCATACAAGTGGTCTTTGTGGATGGCTTCTTGGAGGAATGAATTCCATCTCCCATGACTACGAGGTGGAAGCTTTTGTCTTTCCCTTCCCCTTTGTAGAGAGCTCCGGCTTCGTAGGTGCCATTTAATGGATATGGAAAAATAAAAAGCCATGCTTTTACGACAGCTCAAATCTTAAAATTTGCTCGCCCTCGAGCACAGAAAGAAAAAGAGAAGAAGAAGAAGAAAATTGAGAGAGGGGAGAGAAGTAGGTTCCGCTATGTGGGAGAAGAAGGGGTGTGTGGTTGTGTGAAAAATGAAGTAGAAGGGAAGGGTATTTATATGAAAAGGGAAGGTGGTTGTTCGTTTTCTATTTTGGTGGAATGGGTTGGGGAATTGGAATTTGATTTATGAGGAGGTGGGGTTTATGGGGAAGAGTGGGTTGATGTGAATGGTGAACGGGGTAATTGGGAAGAGGAATTTGGTGATTGGTGAGTGAGTGTGTTGGGTTTTGTGACATGGGGAAAACAAATCACAAAAATAATGATTAGGAGCTGTAAGTGTGGGAATATGTGGTGATCCTGTGGGGTCACAGATCCTGAGATGACCCTGTGGGGTCCACAAATCTGAGGTGTGATGCCTGTGGGGTCCACAATCCTGAGGTGAAATGAAATACCATTCCTTCACTATATAGGCATGAAAAATGACTTCATAGGCATTTTGTGTGTTAAACGCCCATTTGGTGCAAAGTTTCTGGGCGTTCAACGCCCATTTTTTATATGCTATGTTCTGGCGTTGAAGCGCCAGGTTCATGCTGTTACCTACGGCGTTGCAGCGGCCAAGGTTATTCTCCTCAGGCAATCCTGGCATTCAATCGCCAGGATGTTGCTTGTTTTTCGGCGTGTTCAGTTCGCCATGAATGGTGCTTCCTGTTCTGGCTTGTTAACGCCAGCCAGTGCATCTTCTGTGCTTGACTCGCCAGTCTGTGTGAGTCTCTCTAGGTGAAAATTTTTTTCTTCCTGTTTTTGACTCTGTTTTTATTTTTTTTTTGATTTTTCGTGACTCCTCATAATCATGTTCTTAGTGTGTGCGTAATAAATCACAAATAACATATAAAGGTAGTAAAATTAGAGTAGATTAAAATTGGTTGCCTCCCAACCGAGCGCTTTTTAATGTCAATAGCTTGACAGTGGTTCTCATGGAACCACAGATTGATTCGGTAAATGTTAGTGGTGTAGTCCCAATTCCAAACTTAGAGTTTGGTACTATTGGGGTTTTGAACACCAAACTAGAGTTTGGTTGTGGCCTCTACAACCACCAATTTAGGGAGTTTGACTGTGTGGTGCTTTCTTGAAGCTCTGACTGTAGAGAATGCTCTTCTCTGCTTGTACTCTCTGTCGTTGTCCACGAGGGATTGGACAGTGATGGTCTTAAACACAGGGTTAGTCCCCATTCAGTCTGAAAGGACTAAATGTTCACGTCCTGTTGACGGATCATCAAGCTTCTTTGTGGCTAGGGAAGGTCTTCCAAGGATAATGATCATCCTCTTCCTTCCTAGTGTCTTAAGATTATGAATCAGCTGTAGGTGAATATAAAGGTCTTCAACCTTACTACACACATATGGGGTCTCTCACTATTTCATAATTCTTGTCTCAATGAGCTTTGTCTCCAAGTTGTAATAGAACAGCCGGTTGTATGCGCTCAAATGATTCCCCTGTAGCTCTCCATTACGGAGAGGTGGCATACAGATTTTATCTCTGACCTATGATCACAATACTGAGGCTTTTTCCAATGCTCAATGGTGGCGCCGCGCCCACCCATGGTACATCAGGTATTGAAGAAATTGTCCTAGGATCTTTTTCTTTGGGTAGAGTTTGTCTTTGTAATCCAAGTGTCTAGTGTCACTAATTGAGCAAGGGGGGAGGATGTTCATTTTTTCCATAGTCTCATACGGAAACACTGGTGGCATTTAGCTTCAATGATAGCTCTCCTAACTATTGAGCAGCTTGCTCTCCAGTCACGAGCTGTTCACTCTCTTCTGAGGATGAATAGTCTTCAGAGCTCGTGAATGGCAGAATAGGTAACGATTGTAATGGATCTCTTATTGGTTCTCTATAATGAGCTCAGATTGCCTCTGGATCCCTTAATCAGGAAACTCCTTCTGTTGCTTTGAAGGGACGTCCCAGGGAGGTCTTCCTACACTAGATTTCGTCTCTTCCTCCCTTGTGTGTTCGGCCACATTGATGACATCATGGCATTGTGGCACTCTCCTTTGGATTCTCTCTTGTATTACTTGGAGATACCTGGGAGAACTTGCCATGACGGTTTCTGTAGGCTGCAGCTGGCCCCCTTGTTGCATGACCAATATTTCTGAATGTGGTGTGGAGGTCTTGTTTCATTTCATGAAAACTGAAGTGGCCTTTGACAGATCAGAGACTATATCGGCTAAATTAGAAGTGTTTTGTTCTGAATTCTCTGGAGTCTGTTGCGCTGAGATAGTATTGAATGGATTATGGCTTTACTATTGATTCAAGTCCTATTTGCGGGTCTCGGACGCATAAGTAGGTATAAAGGCCTTTTGAGGCTTTTGTTGATTCTGTCCATGAGAATATTTGGATGATTCTCATCGCATGGAGTGGTGGATTATGGTTCTCCATAAGGTTCACTCCATGTGATCTAAAGCGCTCGGCCGTATGGCGCAGGGTTCTTTAGGATCATAAGCTTCTCCAGAAGCTACCTCTCTAGTACTGTTGGGTGCATGTTGCAATCCATTTAGATTCTGAGAGATAAATGTGCCGCTGTTGAGGTCACATTTGGTTCTGAGGCTAAATAGTGGCATTAAGTAGTGCATACAAATTTTCAAAGAACTCTTTCTTTAGAGTGTAGTCTCATTATTACACGGAAATCTCTCAAGGTATTAACATGAACTGTTTGTTGCCAACCATGTCTATGAGTTCTCTTACCTCTTCAGCCGTTTTCTTCGGTGAATAGAGTCCACTGTCAGATGGTCCAGCGACATTTGTGAAAATTCAGATAGACCATAATGAAATATATCTAATTAGGGTCCTTCTGAAAATATGTCAGATGGACACCTTTGGTCGGGTGCTTGTATCTTTCCCAACTTCATGAGAGGATTCACCATTTTTTTGTTTGACAGTTTTGAATCCACATCTCAGCTTGCTCATCTGTTGAGGAGGAAAGAATTTTTATCCAAGAAGGCAGTGACTAGCTTATCCAGGAGTCCAGCTATCTTGAGGTTGTGAATCCTCAACCATATCTAGCTCTGTCTCTTACAGCAAATGGGAAAGCATGTAAGTCTTTAGACTTCAGGATCAACTCAATTGCTTTACAGTATCACAGATCTGCGCAAGAACTCAGTTAAAAACTATAAGGATCTTCAGATGGAAGGCCATAAAACTTACTCGTGCAGTTTGTTGCATTAAGGCAACTAGCTGAGGTTTCAGCCCAAAATTATTGGCTCCAACGGCAGGAATGGAGATGCTTCTTCCATCAACCTTGGACGTTGGCTTTGTGAAGTCACAAAGCATTCTCCTTGGCATTATTATTATTATTTTTGCTGCTCATCCTCCTTCTCTTGTTCGAAATTTCTGGAAAGGTTTGAATTTCTGTTTGTTGTAATTTAGCTTCTTCTTAATTTCCTTCTTCAGAGTCCTTTCTAGGTTCTGGATCAATTCATCAAGAGTGCCATTTTTTTCCTGTTCCTGCTCATACGATGAAAGAGGAAAACGACAAGAAAGAAAGAGGATCCTCTTATGTCAAATAATGAGATTCCTTTGTGTTAGTAGATAGAAGAAGGGGTAGAAGAATCCAATACAAGGGATTATTAAGAATTTTCGGATTCTTAGATTGAAGAGAGTTAAAGAGTGAAGTTAAAATCCTGTTACGAGAAAATAGAATTAAAAAAAAAAAAAAAAAAAAAGAGAGATTTCGAAAATAATATTTTGAATAATATTTTTTTTTTTTTTTTTTTTTTTTTTTTTTTTTTTAATTAAAATTGAAAATTAAAACTTGAAACAATTTAGTTAATTAAAAAGAATTTTGAAAAGAAGAAAAAAAAAAATTTTCGAAAATAGAGAGGGAAAAGTAGTTAGGTGATTTTGAAAAAGATAAGAATAAACAAAGAAGTCTGGTTAGTTGATTGAAAAAGATTTAAATCAAATTTGAAAAAGATAAAAAGATAAGAATATAGGAGGTTAGATAAGATATTTGAAATCAAAATTGAAAAGATAAAGTTTTTGAAAAGATAAGATAAAATTAAAATAAAAGTTGTTAGAAAAAAGAATAGTTTTGAAAAATGATTTAATTTTTTTAAAATGGACTTACCTAACAAGAAACTACAAGAAAAGATTCTAGATAAAGGATTGAACCTTTGCTTAAACAAGAAGTAACAACCTCAAATTTTGAACCATCACATTAATTGTTAGCTGATTTTCGAAAATTTAAGACATAAAGCTAAGAAAATAGTTTTGAAAAAAAAAAAAAAAAAAAATTTTTCGAAAAATAATATAGGAAAAAGCAAAATGAAAAAGATTTTTTTTATGATTTTTTGAAAAAGATTTGACAAGAATTAGAAGAATTTTTAAATCGAAAATTTGATTGAACTTTTTTTTTTTTTTTTTTAGTTTAAAAATTTTTGAACCAAGCTCACCAAAATTTTCGAAAATTGGAGGGAAATAAGGCGGAATAAGGGAATTCATGTATTTATTTGATTTTCTGGAATTTGTAATTTATGAGAGAGAAAAAGCAACAATAAAAAAAAAAAAAAAAAAAAAAAAATTTAGAATCACAAAAAATAGAAGCTTAAAAAAAGAAAGCAACAAAAAAAAAAAAAAAACACTTTGAAGATCATGATGAACATCAAGAAATAATTTTTGAAATTTTTGAATGCAAAGAATATACATGCAACACCAAACTTAGAAATCTTTTAATGCATGATAAAATATTGAATGCATAAGCTTGCAACATTGAAAAAATAAGAAAAGACCAAAACAAGAAATGATCTGAAGATCAAACAAGAAGACTTGAAACAAGAACAACTTATGAAGATATGAAAACACTTTGAATGCATGGATTTTCGAATAATAATCGAAGAAAATAATTTTTTAATTTTTTATGGTTATCCAAACTTTAAAAAATTAACAACATAGACTCAAACAAGAAACACAAATATTTTTTCTTGATTTTTATGATTTTAAAAAAAAATTTTTTGTGTATTTTTATTTTATAAATTTTTTTGAAAAACAATTTTGGAAACGAACAAGAAAAGAAAAATTTTTGAAAAAGTTTTCGGAAAGAAAAATTACTAATCGAGCAATCAAGCATTGAATCCCGTCATTGTCCATTTATTAACGAACAATCCCCAGCAACGGCGCCAAAAACTTGTGAGACGAAATTGTGATCACTGATTCCTTTATAAGTGTACTTTTAGGAATTTTGAAAGTGGCACGAGTGGACACAATTCCGCAAACTAACCAGCAGGTGTACTGGGTCATCCAAATAAAACCTTACGTGAGAAAAATGGGTCGATCCACAGAAGATAGTTGTATGAAGCGAAGCTATGTCACTAGTAAAATTCAGTTTAAATAAAAATGTTAAAAAAAAAAAAAAAAATAGAAATAAAATAACTAAATAATAAAGGGTGAATACTTATGCAGATTCTTGGTGGGATTTCAGATAAGCGAATGGGGATACTGTATGGCTCAAGGACGCCTGCTTTCCCACTTCTTCAACTCAATCTTTCTTACTGTCCTTCATGGCAAGCTGTGTATTAGAGGGTCACCATCAACGGTGGCTAATTTCAATCCTCTCGGGAAAAATGATCTCCTGCGCTGTCCACTACCGCAATGCTAATGCGTGCTGGGAGCATCAGCCCATGGTGATGGCCTACATCCCATTAGTCCTCGCAATGGAAACTAAGCTCAAGTAACGGCCTCTGTCATATGCAAGGTAATCACCGGGTTAGTTCTCCGGGGCTCGCTTACTGAATAGATGGGCATCCTTGATTCTTTTGGTCTGTCACTAAAGCCCAGCACTTGCAAGTTCGAAGCACGTCACAGTCATACATTACCGGAATCCTACTGTGAATACCACAGACAAGGTTAACTTTCCGGATTCGCGATACTCGGCATACCACAGACAAGGGTTAGACTTTCCGGATCCTCAATAATGGCTGCCATTCTATTAGATATTCACGAAAGATTCTGTTGGGGAATCTAAGAGATATGCATTCAAGCTTGTCTTCATGTATGACGGAAGTGGTTGTCAAGTGCAGGTGCGTCATTAATTGAGAAGGATAATGAGGGTTACTTATCATCAAATTCAAAAATAAAAAAAAAAAAAAAAAAATATTTGAAATTATAGAATAAGAGAGATTTGAATAAAAGAGTAATAAGAATTGCATTAATACTTGGAGGTACAGGCAAGCTCCAATCACCCTAATCTATGGTGTGAGAAACTCCATCCGTTTGAAAATACACAGCAAAGGTTCAGGCATGGCGAAATGGCCAGACCCCCATGTGTCACAAAGACGCGAGACTGATCAAAGCCTAAGTGATCAAGTATCTAATACATGATAGATCAATGTTCTTAGGTTATTAATAATACTAGCTCTAACGTGGGAGGGGGGTAGTCTGGTCGGTTTTACATAGTAGTGTAATTGATGCATAAGTTCACGTCCGGGGCCCACTTTGTGTATGCTTGGGCTGAGCTTGATCAGTCCACGAGCTAAGTGGCTCCTCTTGGAGTTGACCTCCGAGTTATGACGTGTTTGGGCGTTCAACTCCGATCATGAAACGTTTTCGGCGTTTAACTCCAGAACAGCAGCTTGTACTTGGCATTCAACGCAGGTTACGTAGTCGTCATCAATTTCCGAATAAAGTATGGACTATTATATATTGGCTGGAAAACTCTGATGTCTAACTTTCCAACGCTGTTGAGGGCGCTCCATTTGGAGTTTCTATGGTTGCCAGAAAATTCGAATTTCGAGTCAGGAGGTGTTCAATTCGCAGATTCAAGATTACCTTTTGTCAGCATTTTTCAGAGTTTTGCTCAAAGTCCCTCCATCAGCCAGAGATTACCTGAAATCACAGAAAAAACACACCACACTCATAGTAAAAGGTCCAGAATAGTGATATTTAACTTAAAAAACTAAATGAAATACCATCCTAAATAGTAAGCTTAATCTTCTAAAACTATCTAAAAACAATGCCAAATTTATATGCTAATAAGCGTATAAATTATTTCCGCTCATCACTTCCCCACCTTAAGAGGTGCGCCTCTCTCGGGTGCATGCAAACTGTATAGTGGGGGTGACGGTGGCTCCGCAGCTCGTGCTCTTTGTGTTCCTTTCCTTGACAATGGTATA
>QBTX01002865.1:0-14188 GCA_003063285.2 Arachis monticola | reverse complement strand
AATAATTATAATATAAGAAGACATAATTAATAAAATAAAATAGAGATTTAAAATTATTAAAATAAAAGTATTATTATTATATCTTATATTTAATGATTCAATCATACTTATTTGAATAAGGGTAATGAGTATGAGAGAGTAAAAGAAATATGGAAAAGTACCAAGTCTTGCTTATAGGTCTTCATCGGAGGAATGACTCTTACAGCATCCAAAATCCAAAGGCGAACAAGCATAACTATCAATGTAAGCTAATCTAGATTCAGATCTAAAAACTAAGAGTAATCCTAATATCAAGTGTATTGAATGTGTGTGGATGCTCTTTGAGTCTCTGCATGTTCCCTAGCTTTAGTCTGTGTTTTTTTGGCCAAAACGTGGGTCAAAACGTGGCCCGAAATCGCCTCCAGCGTATTCTGTTATTCTACAGATCGCGCAGGTCACGCGTCGCGTCTATTTGTGAGACTGCAGTGCGCGTCTTAGCCGATTTTCCTTGTCACGCGTTCGTGTCATCCACGCGCGTTCGCGCCTCATTCGTATGCAGAAAACTCCAATCCACCGTGTTTGCGTCAGGCACCGTATGCCAGCGCTCACTGTGATGCGATGTCTTCATTTCGCGCGCAGCGGCTTCAGGCGATAGCCAGTGCGGGGTCGCGTCTAGGTAGCGCGGATGGTCATGCGGCCTTGGTGTTTCTTTATGTTCCTCCAGAGTTTTTCCAAGCTTCCTCTCCATTCTCTGAGCCAATCCTCTATCCTATGAAGCCTGAAAACGACATTAAAACAGATCACCGGCATCAAATGGAAATAAGTGAGAGTTAAAAATGTACTAAATTAACGGTTTCAAGGAAGCAAGTTTTCAACTATAACATACTAAGGAAGGATTATAAAAATTTCATGCAATCTATATGAATATCATAGACATTACAAAAACCTATAAAAACCACTAATAAAAAATAAAAGTAAATAAATAAAATATACTGGTTTTAGATCAATCTCCCCACACTTAAATAGGCCATGCAACAAAATAAAATTAAGGAGTAAAATATGAGTAGGGATGTAAGACTCATTAGCAAATGATAATAGCAACTAAAAATATGATATATATATATATATATAATATATATATAATATATATATATATATATATATATATATATATATATATAATAACCATATATGGAATGCTATATATATGACTTCTATGCACAATATGGTTTAAAGAAAAATACTAAGCCTTTCAAGACAAACATAAATCAAATTCTCACTAATTCAATTTAATACGTAAGAACAGATAAAATTTTTTTCTTACACGTAGACCTGATTACAAGGATTCTCTTAGCCCATTTTAGCTAGTCTTTTTCTTTTGTTTTTCATTAGAATTATCGACTTTTTAAGCTACAAGCAAGCTAATTGGGTAGATGTTTCATGTTCCCTTGATTGAACCAACCATAATGTAATTCAATCGCCTTTCATGAGGGTTTGAACTATATTTGTTGCATATTGTGGAAGATTGAATACCTCATGATTTTGAGCAAAACTTTGATTAGTTTTGTTGATCAATGATAGGTGAAGAAGGCTTGGAGAAAGGTTGAGCAAGAAGAATGGCTAGGGTGAAAGAGAGGAACAATGAATATAGTGAAATTGAAACCGGGTTGCATGAAGGTAGCCCCAACGTTAGGCCCTCCTAACTTGGAGGCTTAACGTTGGGCATAATGAATCACTCTTTGAAAGTAGCCACGTTAGCTCCAACGTTAACGTTAGCCCCCTAACTTGGAGGCTACGTTGGAACTTGAGAGTTTCTGCCTGGGCTACCAACGTTTGGCCAAAGTTTTAGCCCCCCTAACTGGGAGGCTAACGTTGGCACCAATCACACCAAGCAAGGCCAAAGTTAGGATCTGTCGTCAAAGTGAGACCCCTAACGTTGGCGCCAACGTCTAAACAAGAAGAATGTGGTTTGCTGATATGAAAAGTTAGGGTCAAAGTTAGACCCCTAACTTGTGACCCTAACGTTTAAGACCAACGTTGGCTAACTCCATTTCCGGTTCAATGGGTTCACTTCCGGTTCCTTCTTCAATCTTCAAGAGCAATCAACCAAGGCCTCTTCAACCCAATTCCACCAGGAACAAAAGGCCAACTCAAAGGCTTGAAGAATCATTTTGGAAGTGTATAAAAATAGGAAATAGAATTCAATTTGTTTAGGGAGCTTTGGCTGGAGAGTTTTCTTTTAGAGCTTTCCTTTTAGAAATTTTCATAATAGTTTTCGAAGAGCTTTTGAACTTAAGTGAAAACTTTAATTCTTGCTTTCATTGCTTTCAATTTCATTTGACTTTTGTCTTGGATCTGGGATTGGAGAATTGAAAGAAATTCTGTTTCCAATCTCAATCTTGGATCTCCCTGTTTATTTACTGTTAATTGAATTAGCATTTCTGTTTCTGGTACTTGATCTTCATCTCTTTCTTTGAAATTTACAATTTCCCTTGCCTATTGTTCTTGTGGGATCTAGGAAGGCATTGAGATCTAGACTTGGTTTCTAGTCTCTGGGTCCCTGAATCTAATTCCTCAATTTCAAATTCTCTGTTTTAATGCTTCAATTGTTCATTACTTTTGCTGTTATAAGATCTGGTTCCAATCCCACCCCCTTTTCCTCTTCTGTTTTGATGCAATTTAGTTTTCCCTTGTTTAAATTCTGCAAATCCCCTCAGTCCCATCCCTTTTACTTTTCAAAGCAATTCACATCTTCTTTCCCCTTTTAAGATTCTGCAATTTACATTTCTTGCATTTTTTTTTTTTTTTTTTTTTTTTTTCTAGAGTTTTTTTTAAGTTTCAGCAATTTTACTTTCCCGCTCCTCTTTTTCCATGCAATTTTACAATTCTTCAAAATCACAAATCTACCCAACCCAACCACCTTCTGATTCGCCTTGACTAAATCAACACTCATGCTCTAAACCAAAAATTGCTCAATCCTTCAATCGCTGTGGGATCGACCTCACTCCCGTGAAGTTTTTATTACTTGATACGACCCCGGTACACTTGGCCGGTTAGATTGTGTGTTTTGGGAGAAATTTTTTTTTTTTAAAGTTATTTTTCTATCATCAAGTTTTTGGGCCGTTGCCAGGGAATTGACTAGACTGACAATGATTAAGTGAGGTGGTGATCTAGATCAAATATTTTTTCTTTAATTTTTGACTAACCACTAACTGTTTGAAAGTTTTGTTCAACCGGCTACACTCAATTTTCAAGAGAATCGCTGTGTGTTCCGTTGTTGAATTATATATTTCCAGGGAAGAAGGAGTTTCTCCCCAGAGAAAGAAGAACATTCCAATGAAGCCACAACTCATTACACTAATTAAGAACAATTGTTCCTATGGTGGAAATCCATTGGAGGATTCTAAACAGCACCTATCCATTTTTCTGAAAACATGTGGGGCTGTCAATCTCAACGGTGTAGACCATGAGATACCATTAGCTGCATGTTTATTTTCCCCTTCCTTTCATGAAAGGATGAAGCGGCACAATGGTTTGAAACCTTTCCTCAAGGAAGTATAACTAGCTGGGATGAATTGGTTGCCCAAGTTTCTAGCCAAATTTTCCTCACCCCAACAACACATCACAAGAATGAAAAGAAGGAGTACATCCATTCATACAAAGAGAGGAAGAACCACTATTCAAAGCATGGGAGAGACACAAGAAAGCAAATGACAAGGTGGATTTTAGAGCTTCCTATGAAGGATTAACCACTTGAAACAAGAAAAGCAGTTAAATTACTCCCTCAGATGGCCCTACTCAAAGGCAAACAGCAAACCATCCAAAGGAACGCAGAGTTTCAGTGACGAAAGAGCAATAACCAACACTCTTTGAGACGCCAACGGAAATTTGGCCCCAATTTCAGAAAAGGGAGTAATGAATCTTGAAGGAGTAAGAGCAATCATGAATCAAAACAAGCAGCTACACCCGCAAACTCAGCAGCAATTGGAATCAATAGCTAGACAAATTGAATTTTTCTACATTCTGCCACAGTGAATGCACAATTTCCACCATGAAAACCACATTCTTATCTAAGAATGAGGGAACCTCAGAATCATGAACAAAGGGACCTCAACTATAATAACCCCAACTTTCCAAACCTGCAAAAACACCACCATGCCAACAAAAAATCACTACAACAAATACCCAATATACACATCTGCCAACCCTGTCCTACCTCACCACCTGCCCAAAATGACTTACAGCAATCACCACAATTAACACAGTCACAACCAATCCTAAACTTTCAAAAACTCTATGTTTCTAAGAAAATGAATGAAAAAAAAAAAAAAAAAAAAATCCAAGAAATGAACATTAATAGAGCAGGAAGACATAAGAGCAAAAACAAGAGGCATATCTCAAGGAATTGAAAGGTACATGGAACAAATGGTTCAAAATCACTGCTTAAATTGGGTGAAAGAGAGAGGGAATATATCCCTGAGAGCCACTGAAGATGACTCGAAGAACAAATGAAAAAGCTGCTGAGCTGAAAGGGAAGACAGTTATGGAAAACAAGGAGAAGCCTACGGTAAGAGGAGGAAACCAAAGGCAACTGAGACTTCAACTTCCGTGATCAGAGGATGAAGAATGTTCAAGCTAGTGACAATAAAAGAGCGGCTTGTTTGGGAGGCAACCCAACCTGAGGTAAGTTTTCTTTCCAATAGTTATTTTAATAAAGGTTATTAAATTCATCTATAATGCAAGAAGCTTAAAGTTTGGTGTTGCACACCAACACAATCTAGGGCGAATGAAGGATTCTAAGTTTGGTGTTCACCAAATTCTTTACTTAAAAAAGCACATTCTCACTTTCTGCATAATAATAGGATCAAGCATACTTGATGAACTAGTTAGCCATTTTACTGCATTTCTTAGTTTCCAGTTCTATCAGCTTTGAAAGAGAAAAAGAAATTATACAATGGTTAACCATGGGCAAGGTACTAAGTTTGGGTGGGTTTTCCCCCCCCCCCAAAACCCCCAAAAGGGTTAAGTTTCAAAAAGCCCCGACAAATAAATCATGCAGATTAACCATTGTTTCCAAGTGCTTGGGGAACAAGCACCTTTCAATATCATTGCAGAGGTCCATACAAGCTGTTAGAAGGGATTAAGCATCATCAACGGAATGTCCTATGTTCAAAGAGACAAAAGATGAACTAGGCCATAATGATGAATGTGATGAAGAAAGGAAATCAAGCAAACTTCAACAGGTTGTATTGTTAAGTCATTGTTTCTGCATAAAATATTGTTGTAATTGAAAGTTGGATTGTATCCTGATCTATCCTGCCTATCTGCATAGCATAAGGTTTTTTTATTTACCCCTGCCTGCACTTGCATAACATAGTCTTTCTTAATAAGTCAAAAAGGCAAGGTGTCTGATCATGCAAACATTCTTATCTTCAAACTTGTTTGCTCTCAACTTTTCAAGAATGCATCACATGAAAGTTCTTTGAAAAGAAGGATTAGGAATTAAAAATTTTGAGCGCAAGCAAGATTAGGAGAAGTGGTGGGGTTCTGGTTATATTGATTTTGTACTGAGGTTGCATGCTTGTGAAAAACTTGCATGGGAGCTCATAGGAAGGACATGAAGTTCAAAGAAGTATTGTGGAAGTATCCTCCAAAAATCTATATTGAATCAAGAAGCAGCAAACAAAACAAAAGAAAGAAAAGAAAAATACAAAAAACAAAAAAGAACATGGTCCAAGGCTCTGAGCCCATCAATTACTGGCAGAAAGAAAAGAAGGAAACATGACTCAAAGAGTTGTTAGCCTGGTAAAATGCTTGGGGTTGAAGTGTGTCAAGGAAAGAGGCTTGAGCAATTAAATCCTTAAGGGGTGCTTTTACACCTAATACCTTAAAACCAACTGGTTTAGGAATGTATTGGATTGAAAGCTTATCTAAAGAGCCGCTTTGCGACATGATACTTAGAGTCGAGACCAAGGCACAGAAACTATAAAGTTGCTTCAAGAGTATTACACATAAAAAGAGATCTCCCATGGGTACCATCTTGAATGAAAATCCCTAAGACCTACGACTCCCAATATGAAAGGACTAGTGAGCACTGAAGCCCTTGAATGAGCATATGATTTAGAGGTCACCCCACTGATACTTGATCACTTCACTCACTGCACCTTACAAGTGTTCCTCAATCAATCTTAATTGAAAGAACCTTGGAGCATAAATCTATTTCTTGCTTGGGGACAAGCAAGCTTTAAGTTTGGTGTTGTGATGACAAGTCCAATCTTAGACCATTTTAGCTAGTCTTTTTTTTGTTTTTCATTAAGAAATTATGCATTCTTTAAAGCTACAAGCAAGCTAATTGGTAGATTTTCAAAGTTTTCCCTTGATTGAACGAACCATATATGAATTCATGCCTTCTGAGGTTTTGTGCTATATTGGTTGCATATTGTGGAAGATTGAATACCTCCATGATTTTTGAGCAAGAACTTTGATTAGTTTGGTTGATCAATGATAGGTAAAGAAAGCTTGGGACGAAAAGGTTGAAGCCAAAGAGGAATTGGCTTAGAGTGAAAGAGAGGACATGGACATAAGTGAAAATTGAACCGGGTTTGCATGATTAGCCCAACGTTAGCCCCTAACTTGGAGGCTAACGTTGGGCATATGAATCACTCTTTGGAAGTAGCCAATGTTAGCTCCAACGTTAGCCCCCTACTTGGAGGCTAACGTTGGAACTTGAGAGTTTCTCCGTGGGCTACCAACGTTTGCGCCAACGTTAGCCCCGCTAACGTGGAGGCTAACGTTGGCACCAATCACACCAAGCAAGGCCAAAGTTAGGGTCAAAGTTAGACCGCTAACGTTGGCGCCAACCGTCTAAACCAGAAGCATGTGGTTTGCTGATATGAAAGGTTAGGGTCAAAGTTAGACCGCCCTAACTTTTGACCTAACGTTGAAGACCAACGTTGGCTAACTCCATTTCCGGTTCAATTGCTTCACTTCTGTTTTCCTTAATCTTCAAGAGCAATCAACAAAGGCCTCTTTCAATCCAATTCCACCAAGAACAAAGGCCCAAACTCAAGGCTTAATGATCAAAATAAGGAAGAGATATATTTTTTATAAAAAAAAAATAAGAATTAATTTGTTTTTTTTTTTTTTTTTTTTAGTTTTTCTTTTTAGAGCCTTTCCCTTTTTAAGAATTTTCATAAAGTTTTCGAAGGCTTTTGTTACTTAGTGAACTTTAATTTCTTTTTTTTTTTTTTTTTTTTTTTTTGATGATGATGATGGTACGGTGATCTTGATTTGGAGAATTGAAGAAATTCTGTTTTCCAATCGCAATCTTGGATCTCTCTGTTTCCTTTACTGTTAATTGAATTAGCATTCCTGTTTCTGTTACTTGTCTTCATCCCTCTTTTTCTTTTGGCATTTCAATTTACCTTGCTATTTGTTCTTGTGGATCTAGGAAGGCATTGAGATCTAAGAACTTGGTTTTTCTAGTCTCTGGGTCCTGAGATCTAAATTTCTCAATTTCAATTCTCTGTTTAATGCTTTCAATTGTTCAATCTTTACTTTGCTGTTATAAGATCCGGTTCAATCCCAACTCCCTTTTCCTCTTCTGTTTGAATGGCAATTTTATTTTCCCTTGTTAAAATTCTGCAAATCCTCATCCCATTCCCCTTACTTTTAAAGCAATTTACATTTCTTGCACTTTAAGATTCTGGCAATTTACATTCTTGCACTTTAAGTTTCTGTTATTTAATTTCTTGTCCCTTTAAGTTTTAGCCAATTTATTTCCCGCTCTCTTTAAATTCCATGCAATTTACATTCTGCAAATCACAATTCACCCAACCACACTGAATTCGCTTGACTAAATCAACCATAAACTAAAATTGCTCAATCCTTCAATCCCTGTGGGACGACCTCACTCGCGTGAGTTTTTATTACTTGCTACGACCCGGTACAACTTTGCCGGTTAGATTTGTGTGTTTTGGGAGAAATATATTTTATTCTATTTTAGTTAAGATATCAATTAAGATCAAGAAGGTAGTTCATAAAAGCAGGGAACATAGAATTAAAGCATTGAACCCTCACTGATGGTGTATATGAACTCTAATATCTCAAGTGTATAGGGTAAATCATCTACTTTTCTCTAATCATGCTTTCCTAAACTTTTGCTTCTTCACCTAACAATCAAAATATTTAAAGTACTAATGCAAACATCATGAAGGACTTTTTAAAGGTTGTAATGGGGCCAGGTCAAAAGGTGAAGGGTATAATATATGGCTAAGTGAGCTAAATATGAATCTTTTTGAACTTAACTTTAAGCTCTTTAACCTAACATACATACTCTATATAACTCTGAATTCATGCCTACAACCCATAATTTCAACTTTCATATTCCATACTCATGTATTAAAACTTTTTCTCTTATTTTCTTATCACATATGCATTGGAGCTTTACTTAACTTAGAATTTGGGTAAATTTGTCCCTTATTTATTAAATCATTTTATTGAATATTTTTGGATTTTTTTAAATATAAATAACTTCAATGCACATGGATTTTTTATTTTAATTTTTTCCTGTTTTACATGGTAGGTACCCAAATTCCCATTATTTATCATGGAACACATTCCCTCATTAACCCATGTTCCACAATTCTCCCATACTCAATTAACACATAGTATAAACAGTCAATTTTTCCCTATCTTACAGCTTAACCAAAGATTCAATTGGAATTTAATTATTTTTTCCGCTTAAGGCTAGTAATGTTGATAAATATAGAACATGGGATTTAAAAAGGCTCAAAGTGGCTTAACAAGGTAAATTTTAAAGGGTAGGCTTATTTGGGATAAGTGAGCCTAAACAATTGATGGCCTCATCATATGCAAAGGGGGGGGGGGTGTTTTTTTTTTTTAAAGTAATTATGTTTTGGAAGTTGATTAAATAAGTAAATCAATATGGAAGAAAACACACAAGAATAAAATTTATGATTAAATAGTGTAACCACATAATTAGGCTTAAGTCTCACAGGTTGTTGGGTGTTCTTAGCTTTTTTAAACTGTGTCCCAATTACAACTTCAAATAAATTTAAAAAAAAAAAAAAAGTTTTGATTTTAAATTACTCAATTAAAAAAAATAAAAAAAAAAAAAAAAAACTTATTATTTTTCAAACCAAATAGAACATGCAATGCAACTATATATTAATATGCAATCTATCCTAAAGAAAAACTAACTAAGTATCCCCTATTTTATTGGTGTTTAGGAAAAGAGAAATTACCTTCCGGAAGTCAGGTACTGACGGACCTGCCCACACTTAAAGCTTTGCAACGTCCTCAGTGCTCTGTTAGGAACAAAAGGGGGCTGGTAGTAGCATCTCCACAACCGGGACCGTCATGGCTCGCTGTGCTGGTAAATGAAGTGCAGTCCGGGGTGTCTGGGTATTCTATAGGTGGGTTGTTACCAACAAGCAGCTCTTGAGGTATGTAAATCTACGCATGTTACGGCGCTATCTTTGCTTTCCTCCTTTTCTGTCAAGCCGGTCTAGCCCCTCAAGTATCTGATAGAGGAGTTGGTTGTTGAAGGTGCTTGTGATGTGGAAGAAGAAGGGATATCTTCTGCTAGTTTTGTGCTCCGGTTAATTCCATGTCAATGGAGTAGATTTTCTACTTGACATGGGGGTTGATTAAGAGGAGACACTTGAGTTGGAATGCTCAAGTGCTTAGTTAAATTGGACGTTGTTGGCTAATTCTGTACCTACTAATGCTAGACCTTCCCAAGGGAGAGGACTAGGATTTGCGGGTAAGAGTTAGCTCAATCACTTGACTTTCCTTTATTTAGTAAGGGTTAACTAAGTGAAAACAACAACCTCTTTACACTACACTCAAGAAGATTCCAACAAGGATAAAACTTCCAATTAATCATTCCTCCATTCAAGGCCTTTTAATATTAATAATAATTCTTATTTTTATTGCTTTAATTTACAATTATTTTAATTACTCATTATCCAATTCAAACCTTCTGGAAAATTTCTGATTAATAAATTAGCACACCTTCCTGTAACTCGTTGGGAGACAACCTGGGAGTCATACTCTCAGTATTTTTATTTCTAAAATTTGTGACAACCCTTTTTAAATTGAGAAGGCGGATCTTAGCTGGTTGAGAATTGTACTTGCAACGCATCTCGTTTATTAGTTTCTTAACTGGTCAATTTCCGCCACCATCAGTCATACTGCCGTTTCACCCCAGATTCATAAAGATAAAGAATGAAAATACACCATAGAATGGAATCTAACATATATTAAAGTAGAAAAGTAATTATATTAATCCATAGGAATGAGTAGAGCTCCTATCCTTAACCTAGGAGGTTTAGCCACTCATAATTTACAGAAAAGATAGTTCTGAGAAGCTGAAGATCAAAAGTTTTTAACAAAGGTGATCTTCCTCCTATTTATACTAATAACTAGACCTAAAAAGAAATTAATAATAATTACAAATTACAAAAATGATATAATCTAAGCAAAAGGTGCGAAAATCCACTTTTGGGCCCACTTAGTAAGTGTTTGGGTTAAGCTTGGCATCCAACTTGGAGGAGTGGGTGTTGAACGCCCACTAGGGAGTGTCCACACAGCCTTGATACTCCCTTGGTGGCATTGAACACCAGTCTTGGGCGTTCAACGCTTGCTTAGGTCCTTTTGGGGCGTTGAACACCAGAAAGGGCATAAGTTGGGCGTTCAACTCCAATTTTGGGCAGTTCTTTACAAAGAAAAGTATAAACTATTATATATTACTAGAAAGCTCTAGAAGTTATCTTTCCAACGCTATTGAGAGTGCGTCAATTGAATCTTTGTAGCTCCATAAATGTCCGTTTGAATGCATGGAAGTTAGGATTTGACAACATCTGTTGTCCTTTGTTTGCCTCTGAATTAAACTTTGCCAAAACTTGCCATTTTCACCAAAAAATCACCTAAAATCATAGAAAAACCACAAAAACTAAATGTAGCATCCAAAAAGTAATTTTTGCACTAAAACCTACAAAAACATAATAAAACTTAACAAACTATACTAAAAACACTGAGAAACTAGTGCCAAAAAGTGTATAAAATATCCGCTCATCAGCGTAGGTATAACCCTGTGTGCACGCACACGCTGGGAGGTGCATTCTGTTGAGGGCGTTCACACGTATCTGTGCATATACAAAGAATGGAAAGTTTTACTTACTGTGCTTACGCACACTTCTATGCGTACGCACACTTTTAGAAAACTCTTTGGGGAGTGCATACGCACAACCCTGTTTTTCAATAAAAATCTTGTTTTCAACTGTTTTACCTTCTCAGCAAGTTTGTAAACTTCTGTGACACTTATCTAAGACTCTTTAGCTTGTTTTTAGGTGTCAAAACATAGGGAAGGATCTAGGTGGATTCAATTAGGTATTTTCTTGCAAAAGTTTAGAAAACAGAGACTTAGGTTTCTGAAGTACTGAGGATGGATTTGGTTGAGTGAGAGGGCGAAGTATTGTATTGATAATTACTGATACAAATTGTGGAAGTGGTGAACTGTTGAGTATTGAATAAAATGATTTCTGAAAACCACTGAATTACTATTTTATTCTGAGATTGATCAGACGCTATGGGCATGGCAAGGACGGTTGGTTTATCCCGCTTACGTTGAACTGTGAGGTCTGAGGCAGAGTATCCCGCTTGCATCCTTTCGGATCACAAGAGTGTGCCCGGCACTATATCCGTGGGTACTGTGCCCGGCACTATATCCGTGGGGGATCCTACTTTTTATTCGTGACCGAAAGGCGACATCTCCATGGAGATGTGTTGGGTTGGCAGTTGAACCAACAATGTGATATCACAGCCAAATAGGACAGGCATTCATCATGTGGATATTCTATCTGGTTGTTTTCTTTCCCGACTTGTATTGTTTGCCTAAGTGTTTAAAATGCCTAAATGCTTATTGAATTACTTGATATACATGCTTATACTTGTGCTTTACTTGCATTGTTATTATTTGTGTATTCTACTGGGATTGAAGAGGTTCGGAAGGAAGTGGTGATGGGATCGCATGGCGGTTAGGCTAGCGAAGGCTGTGAGACAGTAGAGAATTGTTAGATTAGAAATCCGCTAACAAGAAAAAGCAATATTTTTAACAAAAAAATTGTTACAAAAAATCAAAATTTTGTAACAATTCAAAGTGATATTTTGTAACAAATTTTTCTGATACAAAAAACCAAAAGTCATTATAAAAGTGGTAACAAATTTTGATCTTCAAGATATTTTTGGTGACAATCTATTTTTTCCTATCATAAAATTTTGTTGCAAAATGTAACTTGATTTTGTAACATTTTTTTTCTTTAGTTACAAAACACTATTTATTTTGTAATTTTTTTAATACAAATTACACACATAATTTATCAAATTATATTATTTTTTTAATTAATTAATATATTAACTAATTTACTCAATAAGTCAACATTTATATAATATATAATAACATAGATAGTTCAAATATCTTTCATTAACTAAGATTGTTTTATAAATCTTCAACATATAAACTTTAAAGTACAAACTAACAAGAAACATTGAAGAACCCTAATGAACTAGATATATACATAGGACAAGAAAAACAAGGAATTATATAAATCTCCAAAATGTAAACTACAAATTACAAAATCCCATCATGTTCATACAGCTCCTTTCTCATTTTCTCATGGAGAAGTTCTAATAAGTGCCACACACCTGAAAAGACCACCAAACAAAAACACTAGTTTAAAAAATAAGATTTGTTTTTCCTTTAAAAATGCATAGAAAAGAACAAAAAATTATACTCGTATTATTCAACAATGAATACAAACTCTAAAATTTTTACCATGAATAACCTTTGGAGAGAAGTACAATAAAATAGGACATGTTGATACAATAATCATGACTCAGATCTAAACATGCATTTTAGTTTAAGAAATTTATTAAATATCATAAAAGTATAAAACAATGGAATAATAATCAAGATGTTTAGGAACATCTTTGCTTTTTGCCTTTATTTATTACATTATAGATCTATCATACAACATCCTATCAATATTTAATCATATCAATGTTTTCAATGCAATACAAGAAACAACACAACACAAGTAATATTTCATTTATCATACAATACCCTAGAAATCAATAAAGTTTACAACACAAGAATTGCACTAACCTTAACTCCAAGCAAAAAGTTGAACGGATTGGACTAAAAATCTCTGAGCGAACACACAAATTAGTCTTCTAATAATCAACTACTGTGTAAAGAGATAGAGAGAGTGTGTGTATGTGTGTGTGTTAGAGTATTATTTTTATAAAATCAACACACAAATTTATGGATATTTATAAAATAATATTTCAAGATTAAAGTAATATATATTTGACTAAAATATCTTTTACTAACTATATATTAAAAAGAAAATTAAATAATTTAAAAGAAGCAAGATGAGAATGTGATGTTCACTGTATAGATTGCAGAACGGTGAATCTCAAAGGAATAGAATTATAAATGAATCTAATATATAGACTATGCTAGGTATGCTAATTCCCAACTACTAACTGTAATAACAGAAAAATAGAAAGCTGCCAACTCAACAAGCTTCTAACTAACTTAAGGCTACATTTGGATCTTCTTTAAGTATCACATCTTGTGTTACCAATTAATTAATTTTGGTAACTGTAATAACAGAAAAACTCAAAGCTGCCAAGTAATATTGATAAATTAATTAATTCACTAAATGTATAACATCCCATGCAAGCTTAAGCAGTATTGATAATTAATTAATTCACACACTTGACAGAGCAGCAATTAGCTTGGGATTCCAATTCAAATGTTGAAACACTAAAAATAAGACATTTTCACTTAAATGTCCTTTTGTGCATTGACAGCTAGCTGAGTGTATGCAGCGAAACTGCTTCGTGAGAATCATTCTCTTCAACTGGCAGAAATGAAAGACAAATTGAAAACAATTTAATGATACTAGGTTCATGAAGAACACTAAAGCACATACACCCTTTAAGAATTCACTAGATCAAGCTGATTTCTGATGAGCGGATATTTTATACGCTTTTTGGAGTTAATTTCATATAGTTTTGGGTATGTTCTAGTTAGTTTTTAGTCTATTTTCATTAGTTTTTAGGAAAAATTCATATTTCTGGACTTTACTATGAGTTGTGTGTTTTTCTGTAATTTCAG
>QBTX01002864.1:0-10784 GCA_003063285.2 Arachis monticola | reverse complement strand
GAATTTAGTTCTTCTGTGTTTTGGTACAGCCTTTGCATGCCATTTATACTTTTTATGTTGCTGCAGAAGTTAAGCGCCAGATCTTTATTCAAACGTATTGTTGGAACTGTTGTTCGATCTGTGCAAGAGGACCAAAAGGTGCAAGGTAAGTTTTGTTTCACTCCTAAAATGCCTTTCAAGGTTTAAAGTAATTCTTTGTGACTGTGGTGTCCTTCTTACATCTTTCTCAATTTAGTCATGTTTCCTAACATTTAGAATTGAAAGAGGTCCACTTTGCTAAGGAAAGTGGGACTTTTAGGATATTTTAACTCTGGCTAATATACTTGTGTGATTACTTTTAAAATGTATGTATAATATGATAATCTTATTTAGTTTTAGTTTAGACATAAATAAAGAAAATGTAATATATTATATTTTTTTGTCACATGAAGATATCAAAGACATGGAAGCAGAGGTAAATGCTTTGGAGGAGCTTTCAAAGCAAATGTTCTTGGAGATCTATGAGCTTCGACAAGCAAAGGTTTATTTATTTATTTTATTTGACAGGATTCCTTCTTTCACTAGGCATTTATGGGGTCTGTTTTCTTGTTAGAGCTTATAATTAAGCTTGTAGTGGCCATGTCAGTTTTAGTGTGTTATATACTGTCCTTGTTGTTGTTGTATGCTAGGAACTGTTATGGCTATGATTTTAATATATGTGTCTTGGGGCATTCTATTCTCAATTGGATTTGTTAAATTTTTAATGACAATTCCCTGTTCGGATAGAGGTTATAATATGTGTCCTGTATCGCAGGCAATCTAAGTATTATCCATTACATATGTTTCATATTGTTCCCTTCTTTCTCTTTGTCTCTTTTAATATGTTATATCAAATCCTCAGAATTCATCCACCCTCAAAAACCAATCATAGGTCTTATTCCAATGGCCAAAATTCTTATGTTTGGTTGGTTTTTGACAATGCACTCTCTGAATCTAGGCTTTTGGCATTGTGAATTTGAGGAATGCATATMTTGTATGGAATGAACAAATTAGGAGTTGACTTCCTATCAAAATACATGTGTGTTTATGRGTGTGCATATGACTTGTTTGTCTCCAGAAATTACAGACTRGACCGAGTGTTATTTGGTTCTGATGTTGCAGGAAGCAGCTGCTTATTCTCGAACTTGGAGAGGGCACATGCAGAACCTGCTTGGCTATGCTTGTTCTGCATATTGTGTGTATAAAATGATCAAGGTATTGTAATGTAGGGCAGCTAGAATTATATAAGMTGAAATTAGAATTTTAGTGGATAAAAGATACCAGAAGTGCTGAACTGAAGGTTTGCCACTTGATAGACACTAGTTTATGAAATGTGTGTGATAATAATAAATATGAGATTGGTCAGTAGCTTACATTTTAACTAAGAGATTTTGGATTCAAGTCTTAAAAATAGCAACAAATATTTTTTTATGAATTATATACGACGAAGAGAATTTTAGGAAAGAAAGTTGTGCACCTAACCTCTCCCATATCCTCATTATATATAGCAAGTATAATAGTAGGTGTTAGGGTGCAGATGGGTTGTAAGCAATATATTGAACTTCATGTTATATTTGAAAGCAATAATGTTGGACTCTTGATTAATTAATTAATTTTATTTTTCCAAATAGCACCACATTCCTCTGAAAGAAAGACATTACATTTATTCTTTTAGGTTGAATGGTTGATAAAATGTTTTGACCACAGTAATAGTATAACTTTTTTTTAGCAATAATGTAAGAGCTCGTGATACTTTGGAATATGTTCTAGCTAACGTGGCTAATTGATTCAATCTTTCCTTGCAGTCATTGCAAAGTGTTGTGTTCAAACAGGTAATTTCATTCCTCAACGAGTTCATCTTTTTTGCTGTTGATCATATTTTTGGAAAAGAATAGCATCCCAGCTATTAGGCTGACATTTTTATTTTGCTAATGTGTTTCTTTGGTAATGTATTTGTTATATTGTGCAGGCTGGTTCAGTTGATCCTGTGACAATGATAATRAAAATATCCTTACAGTTCTTTGATATTGGAATAGATGCGGCCTTATTATCACAGGTTAGKATCTAGTTTRTTGCCAATTGTATAGCTTTTATAGAGTGGATTAGTGTTTTTCTTCAAATCTGGCTCCAAAGCTGATGGATTCTTATCTTTAAATTTGTAAGAGAGCAGTTAATTAAGTTTCTTTGTTCATATACAATTCAATTATTTGCAGTGGACCTGTCTACTGTTGTTTTTCAGGTTTAAGTGTTTACGTAGATTATTATATTTTGGTGGACCTCTATTTTGCTATTTATAAACATGAATAACAATAAATTTTAGTGTAATCCTGTGATTATATTTGATGTTGCATTTTATTGATTTTGTTATGTATTTATTTTTACAGTACATTTCATTGCTATTCATCGGAATGTTGGTTGTGATATCGGTCCGTGGATTCTTGACAAATCTAATGAAGGTATTGCAGCAGATTTTGATTGCATTTTTCCCGATGAGGTGTTTTAGGGCCATAGCTTGGACCAGAAAGCATATATATATATGAGCCTACAATTGCATTTTCATCTTGTTAACTTGTTGTAAATCAAGTTTCATCCTTTTTTCTCCCTATTTTCTGCATGCAGTTCTTTTTCGCTGTTTCAAGAGTTGGAAGTGGATCTTCAAGCAATGTCGTTCTCTTTCTATCAGAAATAATGGGAATGTATTTTTTATCTTCTATTCTTTTGATTAGGAAAAGCTTAGCAACTGAATACAGGTAGAGTAGCAGTGCGTACTTTGGAAATGTTCTAGATAATTTGTCAGTTGTTTGTGTCATGTGGATCTTGAATTATGAAACTATGTGATTTTTTTTATTTATTTTAATAAAAAAATTGATCTTAATTCAAAGCTGGTAATAGTAAGATGAACATTTGATCATGTATTTGGAGCATACAATCATCTGAAAATTTTTGTTCAAATGTATTCATAGACCAAAGCATGGTTTTCTTTTCTTGTGTTAACTAATGCATAGGCATTCTTCAAGGTATTTCCTATGTCACTGAAATTCTTGCATGATAAATCATAAATGCATGTCCAGATGATTTCAAATCTAAATCACTTGGCAGGATTATTATAACAGAGGTGTTGGGTGGAGATATTCAGTTTGACTTTTATCACCGGTGGTTTGARGCAATTTTTGTGGCTAGTGCATTCCTTTCACTGCTTTTACTATCAGCACATTATACATCTCGTCAAACTGACAAACACCCTATTGATTGTGAGTATACTTTTTCATTTYTGTCTGATAGTTAGTCTTCTATCAACCTTGAATTGTGGATCTYGTTGTTAAAGAAATTAATTAATGTTTTCACTCTTTTATTTGTTRGTGGAACAGGAAACATACTACCTAGATGCATGTATAGTTTCCAAGTCCGTGAAAAAAGGTATGATATCATGAAACTAATATTTTAGGATCATATCCTTTATATGGGTGCATTTAAATGTACTTGATATTCATAATTCTTATTCAATCTTTCTATATGCCAGTGCATAGCAGATTATCATCTGATCATAAAGTTGATAATTGGGGAGATTGGGAAAGGGTAATTGATATTGTATCAGTAGTAGCCAAAAGATGGGACTTATTTATACTGCCGAAATTGGAAAACAGTTTTTCCAATTAATCTTTTTTGGGAATGGAACCTTCTGAACCAAAAAATATGTTGATTTACTTATACTTATGCTTTGATTATATAATTTGAATTAAATGCTCTTAACATTTCAATTCAGATTACTTAATAGGTATATTGTCTACTACTGATGTATGATATGATTTGAAGATATCTTATAGAAGCATGGCTGGATCCTGGATGGGTTCTTTCAATTTTTTTTTTTGTTTTTGTTTTTATTTGAAAGAATTGGGTAGGATGTTTTCCACGTGATTAATAAATAAGTAATGCAGCAACATCTTTTGCATTGGCATGGGCTTCGAAAAACAAAACCCTCTGCTATTTTTGGTATATCTCGTCCTACTTTATTTTATCTTCACTTGCTGCTAGGTTTTGTTTCAATTTCATGAACTAGAAATGGACACCATWTCCACGAAACAGCCAATCTCATTGCCTTATTGCTAAAATAAAAATGGACGAGACTCAAATGACCTTAAATTGTAATTCATTTTTATGGTTTCAACTTTCAACTAGTTATCTATAATAATTTTTTACTCTCAGTTAATTTGACAAGTACGTTTGCTTTTAGAGTTTGTTAAAATTTTCAATTTACTTGTGGTATGACTTTAAATTTATAACACACTTATTTTTAATGGCCAGATGTTACACTATGTTGAAATGAAATGGCACTCTCTTCTGACTTCCGGTAGGACGATACGATACGTTAAAGGTTGTTCATCAGCTTATGGTGGCGCCTGAGGAATGCAGCATCCATTATTTGCTGTCATGGGTAGTAAAGAGTGTTTAGGCCCCATGGAAATTGATCACTTAATGCTCATATAGGAAAAGAGCATTGCATATGGAGTATGGAGGCTGCTTCAGTGAGTCAATACTGGATAGTTTGCCAGCACTGTGCGAGACAAGGATAATGATTGATCACCTGTTGCTTTATTCTATGGTGGGAACTGAACTAATCCCTTGATTTTTTTTTTCGTATGGTTTGATCTACTGGAAGATGCGGTGTGTAATCAAGTCAACGAGTAGTTTGACTTCTAGATCAAGCCTTATACGCGAGTGATATTGATTGTACTCATCAACAAACTCAACTACTACAATGTTATTTCAAGTGTTGTATTTCTTGTGTTCTTSAGGGTTCCCTTTTCTCTTATATTCGATTTCTGTAGATTCATTTTTACATATTATTATGTTTTGTTTTGCAACCAATTGTAGTTATTAGTTCGTTGATTAGGTACCGTATATTAACAAAGTTCTTTATTTAATTATTGGTCAGATTATGAAAGTTAATGTGTAAGAAGCAATGATAAGATATAAGATCGGGTAACCAACTTGGGTTGGTCGAGTGGTCACCTCACTCGTCCGCTTAAGCAAGTGTCGGGAGTTCGAATCCCGCCTTGTGCATGCAGTAACTCATTGGCCAGCGGCAGACTCTTAAATGGAGCTCAGATTCGCGACGGAGTAGTTCTTGACCTGTTGGGTTGGGGGATACCGTAAACAACCAAAAAAAAGATATAAGATCGGGCAAGATATGGAAGCCATTGAGTTAAGCATTTACTATCTAGCTAGTGGGGTAAGACACGAGGAAATTTGTCCGGGTTCTTTCAAAATGACGTAGACCAAATTGAAATATGCTTTTGAGGCCTTGATCCAAATGGGAAATTTAAAAAAAAGTTCTATATTATCATCTACAAATAAAGTAATTAATTTTTTTTTTACCTAACATATAAATGAGAGAATTGGACTGCCTTGTTACTACTATATGGATGTTCATTGAGTGTGTACTCATCATGATTTATTCCTCCAATCAAGTACTTTTGACAGTAGAATCATTAAAAAATAAATTTTGAGCAGGTAGAATCATTAAAGAATAAACACATGTATAAATAGGGACATAGGATAAAGTATTTGAGACACACAGCAATAATAATAATTCTTCTTTCTTTATATATATTTTTTTTCTCTTTTCTTTACTCATATATTAAATAAATATATGAATCATCTATATTATATTGAGTTAATTATATTGGTGAATATTAATACTAAAATTTTCTATTTACATATTTTTATTTTATATTTATTTTCTCTTTCTTATTTATTTATTTTACAACACGTTCTCAGCACGAGACTCTAATCAAAATTTAAGAAAACTCAAGTAATAAATTTTTATTATGTCAAAATTCTCTCATCTTAAATTTAATGCTCTTGATATATCTGGAAACAACTACTTATCATGGATACTAGATGCTGAAATCCATCTTGATTCAATGGATCTTAGAGATACCATTAAAGCTGAAAATAATGCATCCCAAAAGCATAAAGCTAAAGTCATGATATTCCTTCGTCGTCATCTTGACGAAGAATTGAAAAATGAATATCTCACATTAAAAGATCCTGCAGATGTTTGGAAAAACCTTGAAGAAAGGTATAATCATCAAAAGACAGTGATACTTTCTCAAGCCCGATATGAGTGAACGCACTTACATCTACATGATTTTAAATCCATAAATGAATATAATTCAGCAATGTTTCAAATTACCTCACGAATGAAATTATGTGGGGAAAAGATAACTGATAATGACATGTTAGAAAAAACTTTCTCGACCTTCCATGTCTCAAATGTGCTCCTACAGCAGTAGTATCGAGAAAAAGAATTTAAAAAATATCATGAGCTAATTTCTTGCCTTCTTGTTGCTGAATGTAACAATGAATTATTTTTAAGAAATCATGAAGCGCGCCCAGCTAGCGCTGTCCCGTTTTCTGAAGCAAATGCAGCAAATCATAACCCCAAAAGAGATAAACGGTAAAGTTTTGGTAACAAGAAAAATTATGGAAGGAAGAAAAATTATATTCACAAGAAAGCTCACCAAAAATGGGATAAAGGAAGAAAAAATGGGCAAAATAAATCAACAGAGGATAAATATTTCTGTTGTGGTGGAAATGGCCATTGGTCGCCTACCTATCGTACCCCGATGCACCTAGTTGATCTTTATCAAGCATCATTGAAAAAGAATGACAAAGGAAAGGAGACAATTTTTTTTCAAATGATGTTGCTAAAAATTACACCACTCATTATGATGTATCTGATTTCTTTGAGGATTCTGAAGAAAATATTGACCATTTGATCGATAATGGAAAAGTTTAATATGTGAGTTTGTTAAGTACTTATGTAAATAAATAATGTAAGAAATTTTTTGTTAAGTTTTATTTTCTATGCATTTGAATTTCAAGTATGATGTATATAAATAATGTTTAATAAAATATTTATATTTATGAATTTTAAAATTACTAAATGTGCCGAGTTCTAAATTAATAATAATAAAATTTTTAGTATATGATATTATATATAGTACTTCTTAGAAAAACAATCAAGAAAATAATTTTACTGCGCATATTCTTTTATTCATTTTATTATTATTGTTTGTCTTGAAGAAAATTGCAAGGACATATAGTGAAGATGTTTGTCTTGCGAATAGTACAAGTTCACATACCATTCTCAAAAGTAATATATATTTTACACATCTTGTACCAAAAGAATAATATGTTAATACTATTTTTGACTCAGGCAATATGATAGAAGGTTCCGGAAGATTTATAATTTTGTTTCCTAGAGGAACATAATTCATAATAAATAATGCACTATTGTCTACTAAGTCTCTAAGGAACTTATTGAATTTCAAAGATATTCGCCAAAATAGATATCATATTGAAACAATGAATGAGAGAAATTATGGGTACTTATGTATCACAACTCATGATTTAAATAAAAATATTATATTATAGAAAAGTTACCCTCACTTTCATATGTGTTATATTACACTAAAATTAATGCAATTGAATCAGATGTCATTGTAAATCTGAAGTTTACCAACCCAAATGAATTTATAATTTGGCATGACCTATTGGGTCATTCGAGAACAACCATGATGTGGTGAATTATTCAAAACTCCCATGAACATTCACTAAAGAACCAGAAGATTTTTAAATCCAATGAATTTTGTTGTGCTACATATTCTCAAGGAAAGTTAATTTTAAGGACATCACCAGTAAAGATTGGATTTGAGTCCCCTGAATTCTTAGAAAAGATTCAAGGTGATATATGTGTACCTATTCATCCATCATGTGGATCTTTTAGATATTTTATGATCCTAATAGACATATCTTCAAGATGATCACATGTGTGTTTATTGTCATTTCGTAACCTGGCGTTTGCGAGATTACTTGCTCAAATTATTCGATTAAAAGCATAGTTTCTAGAAAATCCAATCAAAGCAATTCGTTTTGATAATGCTGGTGAATTTACTTCTCAAGCCTTTGATGCTTATTGTATGGCTAACGGAATAAACGTTGAACATCTAGTAGCTCATGTTCACATACAAAATGGGTTAGCAGAATCACTTATTAAACACTTCCAATTAATTGTTAGACCCTTATTTATGAGAACAAATCTCTCAATCTCTGTTTGGAGGCATGCAATACTACGTGCTGTAGTATTTATTCGTTTGAGGCCAATAAGTTACCATCAGTTCTCTCCTATGCAATTAGCTTTTAGCCAACAGTTAAATGTTTTCCATTTAAGAGTATTCGGGTATGCGGTATATGTTTTCATTGCACCACCTTCTCGCACCAAAATGGGACCCAAAAAAATTGGGGATATATATTGAATATGATTCTCCCTCTATAGTGAGGTATCTTGAGATATAAACTGGAGATGTATTTAAAGCCCGATTTGCATATTGTCATTTTGATAAATCAAAATTTCCAACTTTAGGGAGAGAGAATATGCTACTTGAAAAGGAACTTAATTGGAATGCATCATTCTTGATGCATTTAGATCCTCGATAAGGGCAATATGAACTAGAAGTTCAAAAGATTATACATTTGCAAAGAATAGCAAATGAATTACCTGATGCATTTTCTGATACGAAAAGGATTACTAAATCCTATATACCAGTTGGAAATGCTCCAATCCGAATTGATATTCCAGTCCGATAAATGACCATTGAAACAAATTCATGTAAAAAAGCGTGGTAGGTCTGTCGATTCCAAAGACAAAAATCTTCGAAAAGAAAAGCGATAAATACTATTTCTGTTGAAAAAGATAAATACATAGTAAAGACTCCTGTAGTTATCCAAATTCTGATATAATTTTGACACCAGAAGACGTTTAGGTACTTGAAAATTGTGAAAATGACGATATCTCGATAAATTATGTCTTAACAAGAGAAAAATGAGACCAAATACGACAATTGTCAATGAAATATTTGCATATAATGTGACATTAAATATCATGCATGAAAGTAAGGATTTTGAGCCAAGAATAGTCGAAGAGTATCGACAAATGAATGATTAGCCAAAATGGAAAGAATCTATGAAGGCTAAGTTAAACTCACTTGCAAAACGTGAAGTCTTTGGACTTGTAGTCCGTACACCAGAAGATATAAAACCTGTTGGATACAGATGGGTATTTGTGAGAAAACGAAATGAGAAAAATGAAATTGTACTTATACGCTACAAAGCTCGACTTGTGGCACAAGGTTTTTCACAAAAGTTTGGTATAGATTATGAAGAAACATATTCCGCTGTAATGGATACAATAACATTACGTTATTTGGTCAGTTTATCTACATATCATAAACTATATATGCCTTTAATAGATGTAGTAACAACCTACTTATACAGCTCGTTACATCGTGATATCTATATGAAAGTCCCTAAAGAATTAAAGATATCTAAATCATCCAATGAATATTCACAAGGGTTATACTCAGTTAAATTGTAAAGATCTTTATATGATATAAAGCAATCTGAACGAATGTTGTATAATCGTCTTACTGAGTATCTTGCCAAAAACGGATTTAAGAATGATAATATCTGTCCATGTATTTTCATAAAGAAATCTGTATTTGAATTCATTATAATTGCTATGTACGTTGATAATTTAAATATCATTGGAACCCCTGAATAGATTTCAATAATTATAAAAGCTCTAAAAAAAGAGTTTGAGATGAAAGATTGATGAGCGGATAATTTGTACGCTTTTTGGCATTGTTTTTAGTATGTTTTTAGTATGATCTAGTTAGTTTTTAGTATATTTTTATTAGTTTTTAGTTAAAATTTACTTTTCTGGGCTTTAAGCACACACCAAGTGGGCCCGAAGTGGATTTTTATGTCATTTACTCATCTCTGTACACCCTAGCTACTAGTTTTCTATAAGTAGGACCTTTTACTATTGTATTGAGATATCTTGGTAGCTATCTTCATTTTATGCTATCTTAGATCATTGGGAGGCTGGCCATTCGGCCATGCCTGACCCTGTCTTATGTATTTTCAACGGTGGAGTTTCTACACACCATAGATTAAGGTGTGGAGCTCTGTGTACCTCGATATTAATGCAATTACTATTGTTCTTCTATTCAATTCCGCTTTTCTTGTTCTAAGATATCACTTGTTCTTCAACTTGATGAATGTGATGATTCCGTGACACTCATCATCATTCTCCACTATGAACGTGTGACTGACAACACCTCCGTTCTACCTTCGATTGGTGAATATCTCTTGGATTCCTGATACACGATGCATGGTTGATCGCCTGACAAACGAGTGCTCGCCTGACAAACGAGCCAGCCATTCCGTGAGATACAGAGTCTTCGTGGTATAGGCTAGAATGATGGCGCATTCAAGAGAATCCGGAGGTCTAACCTTGTCTGTGGTATTCTGAGTAGGATTCAATGATTGAATGACTGTGACCTGCTTCAAACTCCTGAAGGCGGGGCGTTAGTGACAGACGCAAAAGAATCACTGGATTCTACTCGGCCTGATTGAGAACCGACAGATGAATAGCCGTGCCGTGACAGGGTGCGTTGAACATTTCCACTGAGAGGATGGGAGGTAGCCACTGACAACGTGAGAACCCTTGCTTAAGCTTGCCATGGAAAGGAGTAAGAAGGATTGGATGAAGACAGTAGGAAAGCAGAAGACGGAAGGGACAGCATCTTCATACGCTTATCTGAAATTCCTACCAATGAATTACATAAGTATCTCTATCTTTATCTTTATAGTTTTTATTCGTATATCATCTCATACCCATTTGAGTTTGCCTGACTGAC
>QBTX01002162.1:10259-24461 GCA_003063285.2 Arachis monticola | reverse complement strand
AAAAAAAATCTTTTATTTTTTAATTGCAATTTAAATGACTTGTTCCTCATTTTTAAAAAAAAAAAAAATCTTCATAACCAATAATAAGAACATACCTCCCTACAATTCCTTGAGAAGACGACCCGAGGTTTAAATACTCGGTTATCAATTTATTTAGGGGTTTACTTGTGACAACCAAAACGTTTGTACGAAGGGATTTTCTGCTGGTTTAGAATCTATACTCACAACGTGACTATATTTTATAAATTCTTTACTAGAAAAAATCCTAACGTCAACCACTGTGCTCTTTCCCATGACCCATGGAATAGTAGGATCAAGCGCTATAGCCCATTTCATTGCATCCCAGTGAAATCTCAGGAATCTCATATCCTCGTTAGACTTTTGGTAACTGTCTGGCTGATCTGATTTAGGTGGGAGTGGAGGATGTCTTCTATGGCTTCATCAGTAACCAGAATTTGCTTGCACTTGAGTTGTACTGCATCCAGGGATGTTTTAAAGTAGTTACAGTAGAATTATCTGACCCAGATGAGTTGATCTCAGTCAAGTGTTCTTTCCAGGAAGAACCAGCCTCTCTGTTTTATTGGTTCTGAAGTGTACTGGCTTGAGTTCTTCTAGAATTTTGAGTGTCCTTTTCAGGTATAGGTTCCTAATTGGCAAAAACTGGGTACTTCAGCTCACAGTATTTGTTTGCAAATTTTACCGGGTCAGCTGCAGGTACCAACTAATCAGCTTTTTCTTGCAGGGTAATGTTCTTCTCCGCCAGGAATCATCATGTACGATGCCAAGGATGGACATAAAGGATTCACCTCTTTTCCTTTTGCTAGTGGTTTCTTTGCCCTTCCTTTGCTTTGAGGGTCAGACATCTCGAAAAAATAGGAATTCCAGCATATAATGGAAGAATAAAAGCAGGAAAACAGGTAGGCAAATAGAATAATGCAATATAAGCACAGAGTGGCAAAAGAGTAAGAGAAGCATGAGATGAGTTAAATATATGTGCATTGTGGATTGTATGCAAGTGGAAAAGTCTGAAAATAGAAATCACAATCCAAAATATATGATAAGTGGAAGTCATGTTAATTAGGAAAAAACAATGATCATGTCCTGGGTTAGAAAGTTAAAGTAGTCAGGTAAAAAGAGAAGTTGGGAAGTTAAAATGGTTAGTAGGTAAAAAGGGAGTTAGAAAGTGAAATAGTGAGTTAGTAAAAGACAGTTAGGGTAAGTGGCATGATGATAGGTTTCCTAGTTAACAATAAATCCACAAAGTTAAAGAACAATCAACTCATATTCAAGCAAAGATATCATTTTTATTGATGATAATTCAGATATGTGCAAGAGTTGCAAGATAGAAATGCAGTCATCAATAATGCAATTTTAATAACCAGGGAATCAAAAGGGATGAGAATGCTAGCCCGTGCAGTCATGAATCGGCTAGGTTGAAATCAAGTAATGCAAATAATAAGTTTCCAAACTCAATACATGAAAACAGGTTGCAGAAAATTGGGCAGCATTCTGGCTAAAATTGGATTTCCCAGGTAATAAATAGCAAGAAAAAACAGTTCATATGAGAATAAAAGGTGCTGCAAAGAACACAAATACAAGAACAGTAAAGATCAGTGTAATAGCAGCATGAAGCATGAAGAACAGCATATGAACAGAATTATTATCACAGCCAGATAAAAAATTATGAAATAGATAAAACAGATAATCAAGAACGGCGCAATTATCAGGCTTAAATCCACTAACCACATCCTAGCTACCTAACCACTAGAATCCACTACAATCATGCATCTCTAACTATCCTAATTTGAACAGAATCTGAAAAAATGCAACTAACTACGAATGATAGAGAAATCGGTGTACAACGGAACCTAGTGTCGGTAGGACCAGAATTTGAGACAGAGAGGGGAGTAGTGGTGCTGGTGGCTGCTGATGAGCGGATAATTTATACACTTTTGGCATGTTTTTTATGTAGTTTTTAGTAGGATCTAGCTATTTTTAGGGATGTTTTTATTAGTTTTTTATGCAAAATTACATTTCTGGACTTTACTATGAGTTTGTTGTTGTTTTCTGTGAATTCAGGTAATTTCTGACTAAAATTGAGGGACCTGAGCAAAAATCTGATAGGAGGCTGAAAAAGGACTACAGATGCTGTTGGATTCTGACCTCCCTACACACGAAATGGATTTTCTAAAGCTACAGAACTCCAAATGGCGGCTCTCAATTGCGTTGAAAAGTAGACATCCAGGGCATTCCAGCATTATATAATAGTTCATACTTTATTCGAGTTTAGACGACGCAAACTGGCATTCAACGCCAGTTCCGTGCTGCATTCTGGAGTAAACGCCAGAAACACGTCACAAACCAGAGTTAAATGCAAAAAACACATTACAACTTGGCGTTTAATTCCAAATAAAGTCTCTACACATGAAAGCACAAGGCTCGCCCCAAGCACACACCAAAGTGGGCCCCGGAAGTGGATTTCTGCACTTAAACTTATTTCTGTAAACCCTAGTAACTAGTTTAGTATAAATAGAACTTTTTAGTATTGTGTTTCATCTTTGAATTAGTCTTTTGATTAATCTCTTGATCACGTTTGGGGGCTGGCCATTCAGCCATGCCTGGACCATTATCACTTATGTATTTTCAACGGTGGAGTTTCTACACCATAGATTAAGGGTGGAGCTCTGCTGTACCTCGAGTATTAATGCAAAGTACTATTGTTCTTCTATTCAATTCACGCTTATTTTATTCTAAGATATCCATTTGCACCAAGAACCTGATGAATGTGATGATTATATGATGCTCATCACCATTCTCACTTATGAATGTGTGCCTGACAACCACTTTCGTTCTACATGCAAATAAGCTTGAATGAATATCTCTTGGATTCCTGAATCAGAATCTTTGTGGTATAAGTAGAATCCAAATTGGCAGCATTCTTGAGAAATCGCAAAGTATAAACCTTGTCTGTGGTATTCTGAGTAGGATCCAGGATTGAATGACTGTGACAGCTTCAAACTCGCGACTGTAAGGCGTGGTGACGACACAAAAGGATAGTAAATCCTATTCTTACATGATTGAGAACTGACAGATATAGTCGTGTGGTGACAGCGCACCTGACCTTTTCATGAGAGGACGGATGGTAGCCATTGACAACGGTGATCCCCCAACTACAGCTTGCCATGGAAAGGAGTAAGAATGATTGGATGAAAGCAGTAGGAAAGCAGAGATCGGAAGGAAACAGTATCTTCATGCGCTTATCTTGAAATTCCCACAATGAATTACATAAGTATCTCTATCTTTATTTTAGCTTTTATTACTTTATATCAAAACCATTATAACCATTAGAATCCGCTTGACTGAGATTTACAAGATGACCATAGCTTGCTTCAAGCCGGCAATCTCCGTGGGATCGACCCTTACTCACGTAAGGTTTATTACTTGGACGACCCAATGACTTACTGGTTAGTTGCGCGAAGTTGTGGAAAAAAGAGTTGATATTACAATTGTGCGTACCAAGTTTTTGGCGCCGTTGCGTATCACAATTTCGTGCACCATGTTTTTGGCGCCGTTGCTGGGGATTGTTTGAGTTTGGACAACTGACGGTTCATCTTGTTGCTCAGATTAGATAATTTCTTTTTCAAAAAGTTTTTTTTTCAAAAATATTTCAAAAAATTTTTTATTTGTTTTCGTTTTTCCAAAAAGAAATTTTCAAAAATCCAAAAAAAAAAATTTTGTGTTTTTTCTTTGAGTCTAAATTTTTAAGTTTGGTGTCAATTGCATGTTTTTAAAATTTATGCATTTAAAAAATTCATGCATTGTATTCTTCATGATCTTCAAGTTGTTCTTGGTAGTCTTCTTGTTTGATCTTCATATTTTCTTGTTTTGTGTCTTTTGTTGTTTTTCATATGCATTTTTGAATTCAAAGTGTTCTAAACATGAAAATTTTTAAGTTTGGTTTTTGCATGTTTTTCTTTTCTTAAAATTTTTCCAAAATAAGTTCTTGATGTTCATTATGATCTTCATAAATGTTCTTGGTGTTCATCTTGACATTCATAATCTGGCTTGCATCATTGGTTTTGATCTAAAATTTTCATGTTTGGGTCATATTTGTATTTTTCTCTCTCCTCATTAAAAATTCAAAAATAAAAAAAATATCTTTTCCCTTATTTCTCACAATTTTGAAATAAATTAGTCAAAATTTAAAATAAGTTGTTTTGTTAGTCAAGTCAAGATTTCAAATTTTAAAAATCTTATCTTCAAAATCTTTTCAAAATGAAAATCTTTTCTTTTTCCTTTTATATTTTCAAAAATTTTTTTAAATTGATTTTCAAAATCTTTTCTTATATTTTATTTCATGATTTTCAAAAATTTTTTAACTAACAATTAATGTGATTGATTCAAAAATTTGAAGTTTGTTACTTTTTGTAAGAAAGGTTCAATCTTTAATTTCTAGA
The DNA here is from genome assembly GCA_003063285.2 of Arachis monticola. Classification (NCBI taxonomy): domain Eukaryota; kingdom Viridiplantae; phylum Streptophyta; class Magnoliopsida; order Fabales; family Fabaceae; genus Arachis; species Arachis monticola. Next base: position 20,004 of record QBTX01002162.1, on the reverse strand, counting down.
ATCAATCTTTTACTTTCTTGTTAGTCAAGTATCAATTTTAAAAATCAAATCTTCTCAACATATCTTTCAATCATATTTTTCAAATCATATCTTTTCAAAATCAATTTCAAAATCTTTTCTAACTTCTTATCTTTTCAAAATTGATTTTCAAATCTTTTTCAACTAACTAATTGACTTTTGTTTGTTTTACTATTTCTTATCTTTTTCAAAACCACCTAACTACTTTCCTCTCTCTAATTTTCGAAAACTCCTCTCTCTCATCTTCTTCTATTTATTTATTTATCTACTAACACTTCTCTTCTACTCAAAATTTAACCCTCTTCTCCCCTCTACCCGTGTTTGAATTTTCTTCTTATTTTCTCCACTCATAGAAAAAATTACTTCTTATACACGCAAGAAGTTATTATTTATTTTTTGTTCCCTTCTTTTTCATTGAGCAGGAGCAAGAACAAGAACATTCTTGTTGAAGCAGATCTTGAACCTGAAAGGACTCTGAAGAAGAAACTAAGAAAAAAAAAAAAAAAATACAAAAAAAAAAACTTACAAAAATTTTTGAAAAAGAAGAGGAGATGGCAGTCGAAAATAATGACAACAACAATAATGCAAGGAGGATGCTTGGTGATTATACTACACATACTTCCAATTTTTATGGAAGAAGCATCTCAATCCTGCCATGGAGCAAACAATTTTGAGCTGAAGCCTCAAAATTGCTTTAAATGCAACAGAACTGCAAGTTTCGATGGACTTCCATCAGAAGACCTATCAGTTTTTAACTGAGTTTTGCAGATCTGTGATACTGTTAAGGTAATGGAGTAGATCCTGAAGTCTAAGGCTCATGCTTTTTCTTTTGCTGTAAGAGACAGAGCTAGAACATGGTTGGACTCACAACCTAAAGATAGCCTGGACTCTTGGATAAGCTGGTCCGGACTTCTTGTTGCAGAAAATTAAAAGAACAGATTGCAGAAGAAGAAGATTTAAAACAGCAAATGAAAATTGAGTTATGCAGAAAGATTAACAAGAGATCTCAAGGTGGAATTGAAACAGAAGTTCTTCAATTCTCCACCCAAGATCCAAAACGAAAATGAAATCTAAGAGAGCTTTCTAATGGAGCTGCACTCTAATATTCTCTAATGGGGCTCCAACTTCAAAGTGTGTCCCAAAGCTCTTTTTTTCTCCTTTTTTTGTGCTTCTTTGCTTCTTTTTCTTCTTATTTCCTACAAGATTTATAAAATTAAAATATCAAGAAAATATATCATTTAAGTACAAAAGCATTCAATATTCAAGCACAAATCATCAATTTTTGTATGAAAAAGCATAGAAAAATAGGTATATGATGACATGTCATCAACCACCACCCAACCTTCGTCCGTCGTCTCTATCTCTCACTTCCAACCTCTCATCTCCCTTCCTCCTCGCTTCTTTCTCCTCCCAACCCCCCTCTTCTTTCCACATCACCGCCGGCCACCACCGCGAGGCCGACCTTTCTCTCTTCCTCCATCAATATTTCTCTCTCACTCTCTCCATCTCTCAGCTCCCCTGCTCCACCGTCACTCTGCCCTCTACTCCACCGAGCACCACCACTGCTCCGCCGTGACCACCATCCTCAGCTGCGGTGTTCTGCCTAGCTCATTTCTCTGCCGCCCCTACTTCCCATTTCCATTTCTTTTTACTCTGGTTCCAGGTTCCATGCTCCAACTCTGCTTTCTGTTAATTTTTCATTTCTGTTAGCTACTGTTAGTTTTTGTTAATTAGTTAGCATTGAAATTTGGCCTGTTAGGTTAGTTAGAAATAATTGCGGTTAGGTAGCTAGGACTGGATAGAGGATTCTAGGCCTGATAAGTGCTCCGTTTGTGCATATTTGTTGTTTGTTTACTTGGGTGTTGTATGCTGATTTTGGGTTGCTATTTTATGCAATTTGTGTTGTTGGGTACCATTTCACTGTTGTTGTGCTTAATTGATGTTGTCTTCCTGTTGTTTGTGCTACTTTGCTATCAGGGAACGTCCAATTTTAAGCCGGGATGCTGCCCAATTTTCAAGAAATCTATTTCCATTTTAATCTCTATTAAAAATTTGGGCTAATTTCCGTTTCCTTTTGACTTCCCAGATTTGCACCAATCATTGTGAACATGATTTCTATGTCTATCCACAACTTCTCTGTTATTAAGCCTAAATATCATCACACCACTAATCCACTTTTCCAACTCACTAATTTCTTTAACCATCTAACTTCTACTCACATTTAACCCTCTTTAACCATTCTTTCAAAAGTATGATGATTTTATTGCTTAATGAGTAAGAGTTGTTAACTTTAGTGAACATTGCATTCTTGATTTACTTGTTCACTTATGCTCACTTGTTTACCAATTTTATTTTCAAGTTCAATTAACATCATGATTGTTTGTTAGCCAATTGATATCCTAAACATGCTTTCCTTGCTACATGCTAAGTGTTTCATTCCTTATATTCTATCATATTTTTCAGGATGTCGGATAAAGGAAAAGCTATAGCCACTACCTCCAAGAAAAGAAAACATTCTACACCCTCTATCCCCTCCATTTACAAGAATTATGCTAAGAATCCATTGAATGACGAGGAAAAGGAAAATGAGTTGCTACCTTCTACCAATCCAACCAAGTTTCCCAATCTTTATTGTGAGCTTCGCTTCCAAAAATATTGAACGACAAAGCTAAATATTGAAAAGAAATTACTCGTACCTAATGATGTGAGACGAGCCATTACTAGTCGCATCCTAGAGTTGGGTATGGACTTTGTTGATAGAGATTTGGGAGATATCAACATTTCTTGGGTTAAGGAATTCTATTGCAACTTCTTTCGTCCTACTCTGGATTCAGTTCAGTTGAGGGGTAGAGAGGTTATGATCACTGAGACTGCTATAGAGGAGGCATTACAGTATCGGCACATTACTGATGACATGTGTGCCCATCAGCAGGCTGAGATGGCTATCCATACCATGACCTTTGACTATGAGGCGCTTAGGCGTGTGATTGGTTTACCAGATGCCACTTGGGTCATGGATGTGAACAACACTAAGCCAAAAGGGATGCTCTTTGCTCACCTGACTAGAGAGGCCAAGACTTGGCAGATGATATTTGCTCACTACGTCTTGCCCACCACTCACTTTTCTGAGATCCCTATGGAGATGCTACTTTTGATTGGCTGTGTTATGGAGGAAAAGGAGGTTTATTTTCCTTGACTTATTCGGCAGTGTATGTGGCGAGCACATATACGTTGCCTACTCCTGTTTCCCACCTTGGTTACCATTATAGCCGCCTTAGCTGAGGTCCCCTGGTTGGATGATGATGTGACACCACCACCCCCAGATGACAATGACAAGGAGGTTACTATTCCTTGGGGTGGTTGGGTGCACGAGAAGCCCCCGGCTAGACGCCGATCTAGGGCTAGAATAGTGGTAGGGACAGCTGGACCTTCAGTAGCCCCATCTTATTCTACAGCAGCTCCATCTTCTTCGACAGCCCCTTCTTCAGCACCTGAGCTGACTTACCTACTGGTTCAGTGTCTATTTCGGTTTTTGGAGCGCAAAAAGCGCCACATCAGGCGCCGACTGGATCGGATGGATCAGACACTCATCTCCCTGAGTGCTGAGTTACCGCCACTTCCAGACTCTTCAGCCTCCAATGAGCAGGAGCATCAGAAGGAGGACACCCATGAGGAGCCACTTCAGCAGGACGCACCTCCAGCTGCGCCAGACACAGCGATTCCGCAGCCTCAGACAGAGTCAGCACCTTCCAGTGTACCTTCCCCTGATCCTCTGGTTTAGCATTGACGAACGGATTTTTGACGGTTTAGAATTTCACTAATGAAATCTCATTGTAAAGTATAGTTTCTAAACCAAGCAATAATCCTTTCATACAAAAATTTGTTTGTCACAAGTACAAACCCCTAAAATTAATAACCGAAGTATTTAAACCTCGGGTCGTTCTCCCTAGGATTTACAATAAAGTGTCTTGTTATTGGTTGTGAGTTATTGTAGTATTTTGTGTTTTTAGATTATAGACAAAATATAAAATGTATATATTATATTAATTCCTAAAATATAAAAGCTCTTGGAAGAATGAGAACTAAAATCCTATTCCTATTCCCCTCATATGATAACCAAATATCCACTCCCACTTTAGGTTAACCTCTAAACCCATGAGAAAAGTTCCAAGGGGGATGAATCCAATTTTTGGATCCTCAATCCCTAATCCAACTCTTAAAAGGAGAAGACCTAGCCTATATATGTATCAAATATATCTAAGCAACTCTATATACATAATATACTATACATAATGTGATAGGATAACTCCAATGAGCAAAAAGTTCTATCCTATGCTCAAAAGAAGCAAGCATCACCTATAACCCAACAAAACCTATCATCATAAACATAATGCCATTATAAAAAAAAATACATATATAAGTACAATAATAATAATATAAGGTCAACACATATAGATGAAAACCTAGTGCAGATACAAATAAACCAAGAAACAATATGAATTTCCGTCATATAGTATCTACCTTCAAAAATTAAACGTCCTATTTTAATCTCTGAGATAGTGGTGATTAATCGATTATACACATCACCAAAGGGTCATTTAAGCCTAGAGGAAACAGAAAACCAACCAATCTATATGGCCCACACAAAACAAGATGAGGGTGAAATTTTACAATGTTAAAGGCACTAACCTAGCCAATCAAAATCATGCAAGATAAAGGAAGATATTAAAGTTTATTAGCAGTTCGAAATTTAGTCTTCAATAATAATATATAAAAAAAAAAAAAAAAAAAAACATAAAAAGAAAAATTTATAAATTATTTAATTTTGTATCTAAAAAAATAACCCCGAGAATCATGTGAGCTGGTAAAGGAAGAAAAAATTATTAACCCCTAATACCAATTGAATTAGCAAACACTTAATTTCTAATGCGACACAGAGATGAAAGCTTCAGTCTATACTCCTGTATGATCATAAGCAACATATAAACTAACAATTTTAAACACTTAACCATAGTGTGTATACCCAAATATTTCCTAATGTATGGCACTTTAACTTCCTATTGAGATCTCATCTATATCCGTGCCTCGGCGGCTCTCTTACTCTATAAGCAGTTTGTTGAGACTTGGTCTCCAAGATGGTCACAAGTAAAATTAACCTCCTCAACAATCGCCCAGGGCTACCATAGGTGCAAAATTTAATGTCAAATGGCTGTTGGTTCATAGTTTAAAAGTATCCTTTCTGAACAGTCTAGCTCAGCCGACCTTTATTATGCCAGAGCCGGTGAGTCCACCTAGCTACGGCCTTAGATGGCCAGTGGTTTCTTCATGCGCCATGTGTGGATTCGTGATCTCAATTGCGCTTGCCGATTGGTCCACGAGAGGACCCTCTAGAAGATTGATGGCCGGCCCTAGGTAGGGACGCTCGTTCTAATAGCACCAATTGTTAGGCTGCATGCATTGGAGACCGAACTTTATCGAATTGATCGTTATTTGGGCGTTATTGCCATGAGCTTAAACAATGTTTACATAGACTATTAGCCTTTCCTTGTATTCTCCACTTTCCAACATTGGACCTCGATCTAAGCAAACTATCCTTCCAACATATTCCTGGGTAATACCTTTACTAGCCCACAACCGATAACGTGTTAAAATGGTATGAGTTGCATTTTGGAGATAAGCTTCCTCCACATCATCCATGGTTTTACTACATTAATTACAATCCGAACACATCCCCAATGGACGGGCGAATACTATATTGGAATCCCAAAGGGATGACAATATGACGCACGACTTGAATTTCGTAAATTTCAAGTTGCAGTTAACGTAAGGCTTTAAAAAGCACGAGATTTTATCATAAGCTAAGCCCGCATGACGTTACGAATATAGAGAGATAACAAAAACTCCTCATGCCTAAGCAATTCCCAATTTTATCACGCGACTAATTTTGATACACAAATAGTAGACCGAAAAAGGGTTATCTCAAAATATAGTGTGAGCGCGCGTATATAAAACTCTTATACCAAATTGCACAGATATATAACTTTGATTCGAAAAATATACCAGTTAAATGGATTTCCGGATGTCGTTACTTAATTTATAGTTATTTGGGACTTTTAACTGTCTCCGGTTCAAATTAGAGATTGAGAGACAAATTTCTCTTAGAGTCATTAACGCATACCTGAGCCCGAGTCGCTTAATAGCATATCTAAAGATACATATTGAGGGAACAAATCGCAGAATTCGTGAGTATGAGTGCATGACATTAATTATTAGATTATTATGTAAATCATTGAATAACTATATGAGTCCTATCCTAAATGCATTAATTTTTTTTTTTTTTTTTTTTTTTTTATTTTAATATTAATCTCTATTTTATATTATTCCACCTTTTACACACATCAAAATATTTGCCACATAGAGAGACCATGTTTTATGTATAAGTTCAACCGGGCCAAGGCATATAATTTATAAGTGGAATTATGCTACAGAGAAAAGCCCTACGCTCTGTTTAATGCTTCCAATGAACATTATTCCAAATAACAAGAGTGACATAATAGGCACACTCTGGCAAGAAAAATAGGTAAAATTCTATATATTGATATGATTGATGTGAACACCATGCTTCGTGCAATGCCATATAATTGGTGTTGTTAAGCATGAATTATCTGCTGCTTTAGTATTTCAGGTTATTGTGGTATGATCTTTATGTTTGCAAAAAAATTATAAGAAACCCACACTCTTCCTGGCCGGATGGTATATTAGTGCATCATATCATGATTTGTCCCGTGCTATCAATAATCCATCATCAGGTCCTTTAGGTTCTTAAGGTCATAGTTGCATCTCAGATTCTCTTTTTATGAAGATTCAACGCCTTATCCAAAAATTAAGTCTCTATTCCTCTACATCAGTGAAAAAACACAAATTTATGCCCAACCAACTTTAATATGCGAAGTGACATTTCCCATACCCATTTCATCCCATCGAGGTCTCCGCCAATTCCGACATTCTCCAAAGGGTTAGGTTTTTATTGTAGTAATGGTTTGAAATTTGATATTCTAACAATATAGCCATAAAAATATCTTCCTAGATATACTAGAAATATAATAAGATTTTCCGTTTTAACGTTAGGTTCATTTATATTCAAAGGTGGTAGGCAAGATTAATCCTTAGAAATATAGCCATAATTAGACTTTACTCGCCGCACCCAATTTACATGAAAAACGAAACTGTTTAATCCATGAGCCGACAAATAATATACCATATACTATCAAGGATACACCGGAATTTACTTTAATGAGAAGACCAGGCTTACCCCTTCTTCACTGTCTGAGCGTATACATCATCCTTACATTTATAGAGTGTTTCAGTGTTACACCATTCGTCCGTGACCTTAATTTAAATTAATTAGTTATATAAATTTTTTTTTTTTTTTTTTTTTTTTTTTTTTTTTTTTTTTTTTTTTTTTTTTTTTTTTTTTTTGTTTTTTTTATTCATTAGTTATTTTTATTGCCAAATTACCTTTAAATGGGCCATTGATTTATAACATCCAATAGAATAGCGATTTGCTATTTACTTTTATTCTATGCAGTGACTCCTCGCTTGACTGATTTATCCTATGTATCTTCGTTGCTATACCTCTACTTGCTACACTGATGTATCTAACTAGCTTCCTTACCCAGTCTTACATGAGTATGATTTCTGACTATATATTATACATCTTAGAAACAAAAGTTTTTATCCGACAATAACTTCCAAGAAGCACCTTGATGATGTGTTAATTAAATTAGTGTTTAATCGAAAGTATACCATCAATGGCATTAAGGGGTCTATTTCATATTAATAATACCATAGTTATATACCCAATTCCCTTTTAATTTCAGTGAGGAGATGATGAGCATCTCCCTCACATAATTCCATGGCTTTACTTATAAACAATTTACAATCCCCCCAATCCCCAATGGACGAGAATGACACGCCACATGTAAGTGCTTAAGTCGCTTCAAAATAGTCTAGTTCACGCATAAGATTGGAATAAAAACACCTCTCACCTGATGCTTCAGTATGTAGCGAAAATATATAACTTATAAGACATGATCCCAAAAAGACTAAAAAAAAAAAAAAAAAAAAAAAATTATTTATGTATTAATTTTGTGTATACTTGAATATAAATAATTAATATTCATGTTATTTTTTTTTTTTTTTTTTTTTTTTAGTCTAAAAAAATGGAAATACAAGGAGATGAAATTTTTAAATGGCGATATGTACGAAATAGCTGAATCCCATATACGTGAACGAAGTGCGTTTACTATTCCTTGAGGAACCATCCAAAATAATTGTTGCGATCCAAGCTTAACAAGTAGGAAAGTATAATTAATAATAGTATGTAGATTAATCATTTGATATGTGCCTATTATATTGTGTTGTTAACGGTTAGAGCTAATGATTATTTTATAATGCCCTCAATTAACCTTTTTCTAATACCATTAGTTATAATATCTAATTTTATGATGAGAAAATATTAAATGCATAATACAAGATATAAATGGGAAAAGAATCAAGCAATCCAAAGGGTATAACCCAATTTGTTCCAAACGATTCAATATGAACATGGAGGACTATAAATCCGCAGACTTTTTTTTATTTATATGCCTGGCAGCAATAATTGCGTATTAAAATTAATCTCTCCACCCAAGTGCGAATGGAAGAATTTAAAGTGCACCAGCATAAAAATTATACTAAAAAAAAAAATTAATCAAAATTTATGTAAAGATCAAATAGGCTCAAAGTTACAGCATTTCACACAATGATTGTTGGTGGTTTCCTATTGGATTCTCTCTAAGGTCACTAATGTGCCATCATACTCGTATGAAAGTGCTCAAACAATATACGAGGACCAAGTGTTCCATCGGAAAAACACAAAGGCGAAAACAAAATATTGTTACTCTATCACCAAACTCAAAATTTGGTGCTCCACGCCCAATTTTGCCGCTTTGTATCTAAGGGCTTTCTTTGGAAAAAATTTCCCCAATGTTAAATTCAGAAAATAAAAAAAAAAAAAAAAAAAAAAAATCCATAAAAATTCTAGTCACCATTAATTATGCCTTCCCCTTTGTAAAAATCATCGTCTTTCTTTCCCTGGAATGCCACGCCTTAAAAAAATTGATGCCAATACCATGGTCCACAACTCCAAATTCTTATGTCCCGCACAACAATAACAGCAGAACTGAAATATCTTACAATTCCAAGAATACTAATCACAACCCCCACACTGGCGTACGCCCTCCACAAAAGTAATTACCTTACGTGGAGTAAACCAAAAGTGTCTGGCAATTAAAAGAGAAAGAATACCTTAACCCTAGGAAGGAATTGTATACGTATGAAGCTCAGATCCTAATCCGTGATCACCTTTAGTATACTATAAAAAAAAAAATTTTTTTTTTTTTCCTTTTCCCCCAGGGGGTCAGGCTCAGATAATTAAATTGAATAATAAAAAAAAAAAAAAAAAAAAAAAAAAAATATATATATTATACTTTAATTAAAAAATCTATAAGAAATAAATATGATAAAGAGAAATAACATACTAGTATATAAAAAAAATTCCATTGTTATAATATATCGTACATAATCCATATATTAAGGAAAAATAATATTCTTTAAAAAAAAAATTACTCAACAAAAATGGCCAATACTACACAAATAAAGATAATTCTCCCTCACCCCTTCCCCC
>QBTX01002863.1:0-14221 GCA_003063285.2 Arachis monticola | reverse complement strand
TAGATTGCAAGAATTAATAAATTAATAACTAATAAAACTCTTGGCAAGGTATGAAAACTGGAAGTCCTATCCCAGTTATCCTTATCAATTGTGATGAGAATTGGATTTTTCTCCCACTAAGTTAACCTCTAACTATGAAGGTAAGTCAATTGGATGGAATAAATTTGGTTCCTCAGGTCCTAGTCTTTCCTTGGAAAAGGCTAGAGTTAGTGAAACTCGAGTTAATTCTTGAAGAATTCTAATTTTCAGTCAACAATGAGTTTGACAACTCAAGAGTTATTAATTAATAAACCAGAACCAAGAATATAAAAAGCTAAATTGAATCATAAATATCCGGAATACTTCAAATTATATTGAATGAAGATGTCAATTCTAACATGGACAATATTCATAAGCCAATTGGGCAACATAAATCAAACACAAATAAAAGCTTCAGAGTAAACAAAAATAGAAGAGAAACAAAAATTATTGAACCTGGTATGAAGAAACAATCCTAATCCTAATAGAAATCCTAATCCTAAATCCTAAGAGAGAAGAGAGAACCTCATCTAAAACATAAAATTGTGAGTAATGATTGAATCTCCAATCTTCTCCTGAGTCTCTGCATGTTCCCTGACTTTAATCTGTGTTTCTGGGCCAAAAACTGGATTGAAATGCGGCCCAGAATCTCTGCCAGCGACTTTTGTAATTTTGCAGATCGCGCACGTCACGCGTCCGCGTCGTCCACGCATTCGCGTCGTTTGTGCAGCTTCCAATCCGTGCGGTCGCGTTAGGCACTCGAACACATCACTCTGATTTCTTTCCATTTCGCGCGGTCACGTGAGCCATGCGACCGTGTGACTTCTCGCTGGTCATCTCCTCAATTCCTTGTGTTCCTTCCATTTTTACACGCTTCCTCTTCATTCTCTAAGCCATTCCTGCCCTATGAAGCCTGAAACACTTAACACACAGATCAAGGCATCGAATGGTAATAAAAGAGGATTAAGATTAGCTAAATTAAGACCAAAGAAGCATGTTTTCAATCATAGAACTAGGAAGGAATTGTAAAATCATGCAAATCCTATGAACAAGTGGGTGAAAAGCTTGATTAAACCACTCAATTAAATACAATATAAACCATAAAATAGTGGTTTATCAACCTCCCCACACTTAATCATTAGCATGTCCTCATGCTAAGCTCAAGGAGACAAAATAAATGAGTAGGGAAAAGCAGGTCTCATGCAATGCAACCTATGTATGTGAATGCAACTACATGCTAAAATGATTCTACCTACTTGGTGAAAAAGTAAATAAACCCTTCAAGAATAAATATGAACTGGATTTCACTAATTCAAATCACAAAATACAATACAAATAACTTACAAGAAGAAGATAGCTCATGAAAGCATAGAACATAGAATTAAGCGCTGAACCCTTACTGGTAGTGTATATCATTCTATCTCTCAAGTGTCTAGGGTTAATTCTCTCAATTCTCTACTAATCTTGCTTTCTATAGCTTGCTCTTCATCTAACAGTCAACAAATATTTAATGCACCAATATACAAATCAAGAGGTCTTTTAAGGGTTGTAATGGGGTTAGGGTCAAGGTAGGATTGTATTTGGCCAAGTGGACTAAAATCTGAATCCTTAATTAACATAAACTTTCCACCTAACTTAAGACAATCCATTTAATTAAAATACAAAATCTAACTTCTGATTAACTGTGTTTTCCATATATTCATGCATCCTAAATTTGAGTTCAGTACATATGCATTGATACCAACACTTACTTTGGGGCATTTTGTCCCCTTTTATTATTTGCTTTTTTTTTCTTTTTTTCTTTTTTTTCTTTTATTTTTCTCAATGCATATGATTATAGTATTGAATGCAATAATATGTGCTCAACTATTAATTTGCACATTTTCACTAAAATATACAACACCCAATTACTCAAACCAAATATTTTCAAATCCAACTTCCCCACACTTAAATCATGAGCACGTTTACTAGTCTAAGCTAATCAAGGATTCAAATTAAGGACATTATTGTTTTTCGCTTAGAGTTAGTAATGAGCTACAGTAAAGAACAAATGGGTAAAATAGGCTCGAATTGATTTGCAAAGGATAATGGAAGGGTAAGACCATATGGGTATGTAAGTTTAGTGAAACAAGGCCTCGAGAATATAAGTGCATGCATACATCAAACAGTGGAAATATAGAATTAAGCAAGAGAAAGATTACAATTTTAGAGAGAATAACACACAAAAATAAAATATATTGGTTGATAAAATGCAACCAATCAAATAGGCTCAAAATCTCACTGGTTTTGTGTGTTCTGAGCTCTAAACGATGTTCCAATATAATATTTCCTCCAACAATGTTTTTTCGCAAAAAGTTATTAACTTTCAAAAACTAGTGAAATGCTATAAAATTTTCTTGAAAAAGAAAAATTTTTTTTTTTTTTTTTTTTTTTTTTATATACAAAAATATAAAAAAAAAAAAAAAAAAAAAAAAAAAAAACAATGAAAAAACAAAAAATTGGTGTTGAGAAGGGACTAACTAACGCGTGGAGAAATCGGTTATCGGACCTCTCCAGCCACATTAAAGATTACAACCGTCCTCGGTGCAATGCAAAGACATGGTGCAAAGGTGGTGGGGGTTGTGGTTCCTCAACCGGTGCTCGTTGTAGAGTCTTATCTCTTTTACCTCTTCCTGGTGGCCAGCCTGAAAAAGGGAGAAAGAGAAAGGGGACATGAAGTCCAAGAGGGCACAAGAGCAAAAGGAGAAGGGCCAGTAACTAGTAAAGAATTCATGCCAAAACATAAAAGAAGAAATGTCGTTTAACTCCACCAATGTAGGTGCCGCAAAGATTCTCCATTGAAAAATGAGGAACATCACCAATGGAAGCATAGCAATGGATGCAATTTGAGGCAAATGTAAATGCCAAGATGTATTATATTGGGCATCCCGCCTGGGTGAACGGCATGAGTAGTGTTAAAATCAAGCACATTAACAAGCTTAATGTATATTAGTCGTAGAGAACACTTAACATAATCGTTTTGTATTGACATTATATTTTAAATTAATAAAATTATTGAAAAGGGTTTTTGTGAAAAAAACAGGCAATTAGAGTAGAAGGATAGAAAAACTAAGAATGCACAATGCCATACGGGCTTTTTCACAATCACATCTGGGACATACAGCATGCAATAATTAAAATAAGTATGACAAGTATTAAATCTGAAACATGCAAGCACTCCTCTTGAAAAAAATTAACATATAATTATTTTTTTTTTTTTATTAATGTTTAAAAGTATAGACAAAATAATAAATTTTTCTAAATTTTTTTTATTATTTGTTTATAATACAAAAATACTATGCAAATATAATTAAATGGAAGTGAAGACGGGATGAGAAGAACAAAGTAAGAAAATTGTGCAAATTTAACATTGTACACACACCCACGGCACGTAACTGATATATAGTAATTCCTCTGATTGCAATTATGTGCATATACGCGTCCTTTACTACGATTCTTATTCTGACAGGGACTTTACGCCTTATCACCTGGATAATGAGGTGGTGCAAGCCCCATTATTGAGGAGTTCCAGAAGCTGCACGAGATCCAACTTTGCAGTTAGGGGTGATGTTCGTGCCATGATACTTAACTAGTGTATTTACTAAATTATATGTTTGCTACCGCACCGTCCACGTCATCGTGGGAAGAAGAAAGAAGAAAAGAAATAAGAAGGGAAGAAAAGAATTTATATATAGGGAGAAAAGATAAGCTATTTGGCCCCTGCTTGCTGTGCGCCGCTTGTGACGTGGACGCGTGAGTGGGATGCGTTCGCGCGCGGATAGGCACTTCATGAGATGATTGCGACGAACGCGTGAAGTTCCACGCGGGTCGACGTGGATCGATCTTGTTGCCATTAAGCTGTCGACGGGCAGGCCTCCGCGGCCGTGCACTCCTCCCTGCTTGAAATTTATTCATATTGCCAAATATTTGGGGTGAGCGGTCCGCGTGGGTTGGTGCGATCGCGTGGATGGCCTAAGATTTGAAATTGGACGGGATGTGGGGCACGCATACGCGCGGCAGGGCTTGTGCTTCTAGCACGAGTTCCTCCTCCTCCCCCCCCGCCCCCCTTCCGCTCCCGCCTCTTCCCATTCACATCTATGACCGCCCTCACAGACTCAGTCCTCTTTACCTCCTGCATAACTTCTTTTGATTCTATCATCTGTCATCATACCTCTCTCTTTTTTTAAATCTCCACTTCCTCTTACTATTTTTCCCAACAGCCCCTTGCTTGGTCCGTGCGCGGCCCACCAAGCCAACAATCTTAAGTTTGGGCCGGAATGCTCTTTTCGTGATTCGCGCCAACCCAATTCTAAGGTGCAACTTTCCGGCCCATTACTACCCTTTTTATCGTCGATTCTGAGGCAGCACAATTCGCAGTGGTTGACGCGGACGTGTAGGAGGCATATTTCCCATATGACGCAAATGCGTCAGCCATACGACGCGGTTCGTTGAGGATCAATTTTGGTGACATCAAAGGCACGTCCTCAACCAGCGCAACGCTTCATCTACACTGTTTTTGGGCGTGACCCTCTCTGTTTAATTTTGTATTTCCTTCTTCAACGCAGCTATGACCAAACGCGTCGTGCACAACTGCTAGCGCGTCGCGTGCAATTTCTTCTTTGCTCTTAATTTTTTTTAATGTAAGTATGCAGAATGTAAATGAATGAGTCAAGAATTGCTATAGGTTCAAATCAAAACTCAAAAAACAGAACTAAAAATTTAAAACTTAAAAAGGAACGGTCATACCATGGTGGGTTTGTCTCCCACCACATAGCACTTTTAGTTATAGTTCCTTAAAGTTTGGACATTTGGTGAGCGCCTTGTCAATGGGTGGCTTTGTGCTTGAACTCATTTGAAACTTTCCACCAAGCTCTGGACTTTCCAATAAAGTGCTCTATCAAATACAAGTAAAGTTAAGCAAGCGTTTGATAGAAGTTCTCCTAGCATTGATCCTTCCAAAGTTGATCCTCATATATTCCTGGATCCCAAATCTTAATTTCCTACAGCCATCTTCAAGTTGATTATCATGATTCCATCCGGGTGGGTCAAGTAAGTCTTGGAATTCTCACTTAAGCGGCCAAACAACTTCTTAGACCCATTCCGTTGAGCTCTACACCAACGCTTTGCGTTTAAAACTTAAAGCTTCCAACATAATGAACCTTGCAGGACAATTCTTACCGGTTCCTTAACAGGCCTCTCGCTACTCTTACTCTTACACTTTTTTCTCATAGGCCCTTCTGCTCTTTTTCGTTTGGAAAAAGACTTCATCTCTCTCCTTCCTTTCTTAAGTACACACTCACGGTCTTTACCCCATCTCCTTCAATCCTATTTACGTAGATTTTTTTGCACAGCATCATCACCAATTTACAACCACACAAACTAATTCCACAACGCACCTCGATTCTACTCTCCTCGCCTGACCTCATATCTTAATCTCTCTTACTACCTATCTCTGGACGTATTTGTCGCATGCTTCTGTTTTTCTTTCTTTAAAAAAAAATCTATTTTTTTTTTTTTTTTTTCTTTTTCCTTCTTCCTTCTTCTTTTTCCTTTTTATTTTAATTTGTATGTAATTCAATGGAGTCTGCAAGTACACTATCTTTATTATCATTCCCGCTCGTTACACCCACCGTGCGCACTTCATTCTAACACGCGTCACGCTCGAAAATCTGCCTCCTGCTTCCGAGGTGATCCCTGGCCCCTCGCTAATCCAGAACGCCGCGATTACCTAGAAGACACGATATAAATCTTGCTGAAATTCACCAATCGAGGAACCAGCTCCGTACTACATCTTCCTCTTACTCTTAATGCCAACAAAGAGCTCTAAGTTGGCCATTCGCCTCTCCAGTAGCCCCATCTTCAAGTGGAATTTAGAAGTTAAGGGATATGAATTTTGCCACTTGAAATGTTGTGGAGACGATGATGGCAACTTAGGGGGAGGTGTTGCTAACGAACGTGCAGCTCACACTCCCTTGTGCTCTTTCTAATGACATCTTCCACCTCTTTGCAAGCTTCTTCAATTTCAACCTCTTCTTTGTAGCTTTATCTAGATTTACTTTCTTCTTCATTGTTAACACTCAGAGGGCCATGGGAAGTTGTTGCTTCCTCTTCCTCTTATCTCCATATCAAGTCCAATGGAAAGAGGATTCAAATTGTATTACAAAAATTCATTAATGATTGAATCCATCTCTCTGCATACCCCTCTTACAAAGTCTTCAAACATATCTATGCCCTTTAGGAGTGTTGTACACCCTTTGCCTCAACATCAACATTAAACACCGTTGGAATGAGGCTCTATGGAGTGGAACCTTCCTAATGTGGGTAGGGCTCAACATCTCCTAAATCTTCGACCATTCCTCTTCTTCTTCAAGTAATTCTGCGTTCTTCCTCCACTTGTTCATGACAAAAGTCATGCTCTTACTGTTCCACTGGAGTTCAAGTATGTCTCCTTCGTGCTACGATTCTTCATTAGATTCTCCACATGAGGCCATGGGGTCCTTGAGTGGTCGCGATGACGTTTGGAAGGTAATCATATATTGCTTGATCCAGGTGTTTAAGTAATGAAATCGTATTCAATATGCCTTGATGATTTCCTGTTAACACATTTCTTCACCTTCTCAGAGTACAATAAATCCTCCTTGTTGTCTTCCTTCACTTAGTTTCTTCAAGTCTCCGCGCTGTCAAACTTTCAAAGGTCTCTACTACCTTCACACTTTAGTGGTCTCCTCTAAGCTCTTCCTTATGAAGTAGAAGATTCGCGAAGATGATCCTCTCTACTCAATGTTTCCATGTAATAGTATATCAGTGGGATCATGTATGTGCTCTTGTGGATTGATGGATTGTGGTGCTATTCCATGGATGGTGGTGATGGGAAGGGTGGATCATTATGTGGTTGAGATTGAAATGCATTGGGGATGCTTGAGGGTTGAATATTGGGGGTAGAGGGTTGGTCCATGCGGGATATAAGAGCTTGAGAGTGAGAGGTGAGACTAGTGAATGAGGCATAGTGTGCTTTCTCCATGGAGGTTTGGGGTGGGTAGAGGGTTCATTTGTGGGAAAAAGGCTCATAACAACGGAGGTGGTTCCTCTTGATAAGGACCATAATGGAGATTGTGGTATATTGAGGTGGTAAGTTCTGGGTAAATGGTTCATATGGTGGTTGGTGTGGTGAATAAGGAATTGGGGTCATATGGAGGTGAATGGTGAAACGTGGGCTTGTGAAGTGTGGTGGTTCAGAAGCTATGTTTGAGAGAGGTAAGTTCAATCTGGCATTAATACTGATGGAAGCTTGTTGGATAACACAAGGGGGTCCAACATACCATTCATTTACGTCGGTAATGGCATGTATAGACAATAGTCTTCGGTCCAAGATATCTTTGAAAAGGTGTTGTCTGCCTAACAGGGTTGATTAGATCCTCTTCGGATCTTGCCATCCTTTTGATTCCTTTGAACCTTTCGATGCAATTTCTGTTTATACCGCTTTCTATCTTACCACAACATATGTTGTAACCAAAAATCAGTAGCCAAAGGGCGTGAGAGGTTCAATAGTAGTAGGAGAAAATGAAAACAATTTAAAAAACAAAAAGATATTTTGAAAAAGATTTATGAAAAATTTTGAAACAAGAAGATAAGAATTTTAAAAAAAGATTTAATTTTTTGAAAAATAAGATAGATAAGATTTCTTGAAAAAAAGATTATGATTTTTTTTTAAAAAGATGAAATTAACAAAAAGAAAAATAAGATAAGATAAAATAATCAATTTTAAAAATCTGAATTCTTTTTTTTTGGAAAAATATTTACAATAACCAATCATAAAGGCACACAGTTTGTAATTCCCCGCAACGTGCCGCCGCATTTCTTGACGTAAATAGGAATTTTTAGCTAGTTAAAGTATTATACAAAAATATACGTCACGTTGTAGTTTATAAAAGATTCTAAACCGAACAGAAAAATCTTCTTCCGTAACAACATTTTTTGGCTTGTCACAGTACAAACACTAATTAACTCTGTAACCGGAGTACTTAACCTGGGTTGTCTTCTCAAGGATTGCAGAAAGTAAAATGATTTATTATTGGTTATGAAATATGGTTTTTTTGGTTTTTTTTGTTTTGAAAAAGGTTTTAAGGCAAGAGAAAATAATTGCAAGAATTAATGAAATTAGATAACTAATTAAAACTCTTGGGCAAGGTAATACACTGGAAGTCCTAGTCCCAGTTATCCCTTATCAATTGGTGATTAGAAATTCGAGGTTTATTTCCCACTAAGTTAACCTCTAACTATGAAGGATGTCAAGTGGATGGAATAAATTAGTTTCTTCAGGTCCTAGTCTTTCTTGAGAAAAGGCTAGACGTTAGTGGAACTCGAGTAATTCTTGAAGAATTTCCCAATTTTCAAGTCGACAAATGAAGTTTGACAACTCAAGAGTTTACCAAATTAAATCACTAGAACCAAGATTAAAAAGCTAAAATGGAAAGTCATAAGATATCCCGGAATTACTCAAATTTATATTGAATGAAGATGTCAATTCTAACATGGACAATATTCATAAGCCAATTGGGCAACATAAAATCAAATACAAATAAATTCTTAGAAATATCATAAACAAATAGAAGAGAAACATAAATTATAGAACCTGGTATGAAAGAAAAACAATCCTAATCCTAATAGAAATCCTAATCCTAAATCCTAAGAAGAGAGGAGAGAACATCTCTCTCTAAAAACTACACCTAAAACCCTAAAATTGTGAGTAATGATGAATCTAATTTTCTGAGTCTCTGCATGTTCCTACTTTAATCTGTGTTTTCTGGGCCGAAAATTGGGTTGAAATGCGGCCCAGAATCTCTGCCAGCGATTTTGTAATTCTGCAATCGTGCACGTCACGCGTCCACGTCGTCCACTGCGAACGTGTCACTCAGCGTTTTTCGTACTACGCTGCCGTCGTCACAGCATTCGTGTCGTTCGTGCAGCTTCCAATCCGCTGCGGTCGCATTCAGGCAACGCGAACGCGTCACTTTGATTTTCTTCCCATTTTCGCAGCGGTCGCGTGGAGCCATGTGACGCGGTGACTTCTCATTGGTCATTCACCTCAATTCCTTGTGTGTCCTTCCATTTTTTGCACGCTTCCTCTTCATTCTCTAAGTCATTCCTGCCCTATGAATCCTGAAACACTTAACACACAGATCAAGGCATCGAATGGTAATAAGAAGAGGATTTAAGATTGATGATAAGGGTCTCTTAGCCTAGTTTTACTAGTCTTGTTTTTCTTTGATTTTCGAATAGAGTTTTTTGTATGGCACTTTCTTTATGCCACAAGTAAGCCATTGGGTAGATATTTTCATGTTTCCTTTGATTCAATCAACCATGGATGAATTGATGCATTATTCATTAGGTTTTTGTGGCCATATATTGCTGTAATGTCAAGAGAAGAAGAAGAACTCTCAAAATGATTATTAGCAAATGCTTTTGAAATGCAATTGTCTGATTGCATAAAGTCACTTGGTGACCTCTAAATAATCTAGAAAAAAAAAGAAGCAGAAGGCAGCAGAACCAACCCCTGGGGAAGAGTTGAAAATTTACCTCTGTGATGAAGCCCTATTGTTTGCACCCAAGTTTGTGCCCAAGTTTGCCGCAAACTTGGAGGTCAAAACGTTGGAGTAATTTTGGCATTATTCCAGGGGAGGCCTACGTTTTGCGTCAAGTTTATCCCTCAAACTTTTGGAGCTCAAATACGTGGAAAATTTAGGCATATGCAGGCCAGGAGGCCAATAGTTTGCGACCCTAGAAGGGCTATTTGGCCTCAAACTTGGAAGGCAAACATTGGTAAATTTTTTTTTTTTTTTTTTTGAAAATTAAAGGAGCCACGTTTTGCTGTCCAATTTTCCTCAACTTGGATGGCAAACGTTGGCTACCTAAATGTGATTTCCAATCCTGATATTTGGAGCATGTTTGAGTTCAACTTTGACCCCAACTTGAACTCAACGTGAATGAAACCAACGTTTGAGTTGAAGTTTGCCTCAAATTTTCAACTCAAAACTTAAAGGCTCAAAGTCCCAAATTGGCCAAAAGGTGTTTTCTCCAAAGTCCAAGAGCCAACCAACGAAGCTATCTTCCAATCTAATGCACTCAAAGGCCAAGGCCCCAAATCTCAATTGGGCTTCCACAAAGTACTCATTAGAAGAAAAGTGTATAAATAGAAGTTAATTTAATTTAAGAGGAGATCAATTTTTACTTAGAGATTGAATTTACATACTTCCCCTAAGTGGAATTTTACTTGAACTTAACTTGGATCTGGGAAGGGAGTTCAATTATCTTCCTCTTTGAATTTCTTGTTTTCTCTTTATATTCTTTTGCTTGGAGTCTTTGGTGTTGAAGAATTGAGGTAATTCTGTCTCAACCTCACCTTGAGATCTCTCTTTGACCTTTACTGGGCACAATTGAGAAATTGATATTTGAATTCCTTTAATTTCCACTGCGTTGATCTTTAACTTTTCTTGCATTGTTGTTTTCTGAAATTTGGATCTAGGAAGGCCTTGAGATCTAGACTTAGTTTATCCTAGTCTCTTGCAGTTCTTGGAGATTTTGAAAATTTTCTTTTAAAAATTTACTTGTTATCAAATTATTTAAAAAAAAAAAATTTTCATTTTTGTTTAAGATCTGGTTTAATTGAATCCATATTCCTGCTCTTCCCGTTTGTTTAATTTTACTGGTTCTTTGTTTTAAATTTCTGCAATCCCAGCACCCTGACCCCATTTAGCCAATTCAGGCAATTTACATTCTTGCAGTTTAAGTTTCAATCCTCTTTACATTTTTTCTTCGCAATTTAAGATTCAAGCCTCTTTTTACTTTTGTTCCCTTTAATTTCCTGCAATTCCACCCCACTCAACCCGTTTATAAATTCGCCTGCAATTTAGTTTTCAGGATTACAAACATCCACTTAAAATCAACTCTTTGTTTGCTTGACTAAATCAACCCACTAAACTAGAATTGCTCAACTCGCTTCAATCCCTGTGGGATCCGACCTCACTCTATAGTGAGTATTATTACTAATTTATGCGACCCGGTACACTTACTGGTTAGTTTTGTTCAGATCTTTTTCCGCACATCAAGTTTCCTTTGGCGTCCGTTGCCGGGATTGAATTTTGATCTGACACATGAAATTTAACATGAGGTGGTGGGCTCTAGACTAAGCATTTTTTTTCTTTTTAAACTAAAAGCACATTAACTGTTTGAACTTTTTTGTCGTCACCTATCCTCTAACCAACACTCTAGCATTATGATGTCCCATGTTTAATTTGAGATTTTTGGTTTGGTGATTCCTCTTTGCAAGTCATGGAGGCTGAGATGGAGTGAAGAAGGTAGTAAGCACCCATCCATAACAATACCCAGCCATGCAAAGAAAGGGTGTTGGGCTCTTACACTACCCGCAAATCCAAGATATTATGGGAGCAGCATCCTCACCTGCCTATATGTTCAAGGCAAGTGACTTTTGGAGTTGGCAGCCTCCAACTCATTACTTTGGTGCAAAATAATTGTGCCTTATGTGTTAGGTGGCCATCTTGAAGAACGCCCGACACCAAACCATTTGTCTATTTTCTTCAAAAGATTTGTGAAACGGTCAAGACAAATAGGGTACATCCTGACATTTATAAATTACTTCTGTTCCCATTTTCTTTGAGGGGCAATGCTTCTCAATGGCTGAAAACCTTTCCCAAAGAGAGCCATCAACAATTGGGATGCAATTGGGTAGAGCAAATTCCTAGCCAAGTTTTACCCGCCTCAGAGGGTCATCAGCTTGCAAAATAGAGGTGCAAACATTTATTCAAATAGACGGAGAGTCAATGTATGACGCCTGGTTTCGAGAGAGATACAAGTTCTTAATCAGGAAATGTCCCCCAAAAATGTTTAGTGAGTGGGATAGACTCCAAAACTTCTTTGAAGGATTGACCCCCCCAGAAAAGCCTCAAGAAAGCATTAGATCAATTTCAAGCAAGGAAGGCTTCTTGTAGCTAATGAAAAGATAGCAGAGGAAGCCCAAAACATCATAGATATGGTGGCAAAAAATCAATTCTTTGCTCATCAAAGACAACTTCAACCAGCCCAGAGAAGGAATGTGCTGGAGCTTGAAGGGGTTGATGTTTCTCTTTTTGCACAAAAACAAGCCAGATGCATCAACAGCTTCAGCAACAATCACAGTTATTATGGCCAAGAACATTGATGGACTGCAAGGTGCTGCAGTAAACACACAACGCCAATCTCAAACCTTACATGGGTAGAATTCAATCTGAAGAATTTTGGACATTCAATTTATGAGCAACAAAGCTCTGAGCAGGTGCAATGCATGAATAACACTTCAAGGTTATTATAAACACAATTTTCCATGTGAATGCACAACAATGACAACCTGCTGGAAGACTCATTCTAATTCAAGGTGGGGTGGAAGCACCAGAACTCAAAGGACAAGTGACTTCAAACCTATACGCAGTATTAGGCAAACAAACAACAAAAAAGCCATTCATCAATAATACCTCAACTCAATTCCAACCCACAAAACACATACCACCAATCCTATAACAACTCATCAAAACCACCAGAATAACTTTTCTACATCCACATCCCACCCTCAAAGTACCCCCTAAACTCTAATTCATAACAACTTCCGAGTCAACAACCATCTCATTCTCACCCAACCAACCCCAATCCAGACTCTCAAAAATCTCAAAGTCTAGAGAAAATTAAATGGAGAACACTCATGAAAAATCAAGAGATGGAAAGGCAAGATCAGGAAGTTGCAAGGAAAGATCAGGCCCTGGCAAATTCAAAACCAAGGAGGCCTCAAAAAATTAGAAACCTTGAGAGACACAAGGGGCAAATGGCTAAGCAAATTTCAGAAATAGGTGAGTAAAAAAGAGCAAATACAATTCTCCAATGTCACTGAAGAACATCCAAGGGACAAAGGAATATAGCTACAAAGTGGGAGGAGTGTAAGGCAATCACAGTGGGAAGTGAGAAGACTATGAAGAAGGAAACCATCAATCAGGAACAACACGAAACAGAGAAGTTTCATAAGAAAGAAATTTACGGAGGAGAGAAAGTATAAAGGATCAGACACCACCCAAGCCAAGGCACAAATTTTTCAAAAGGGAGACAAAACATCCTTGAAAATCACAAACCCTACAGAGAAGAAAGGAAGGGGTGAGGCCATATGTCCCCAACCTTCCATACCCTCAAAGGTTTCGGAGTGAAAACGAGGATAAGCAATACTCGAAATTCCTGGACATATCAAGACACTCAGCCATCAATAACTTCCCTTTTTCTTCAGAAGCACTTGAAACCAGAATGTCATTTCATATGCCAAATTTATGAAGAAAGTGCTAACAAAGAAAAGATCCTACAGGAAGGGACAGATTGTTTGTGAGATGAACAACACACGGAATGTAGTGCTATCTCCCATGGGAGTTGCAAGAGAAGAAAGATGATCCTGGGACTTTTTACATAACCTTGGCACCATAGGAAAAAACATAACAATTGAGAAGTCATTCTGTGACCCCGGTGCAAGCATAACCTTGATGGCTCCTGTCTCTAATGAGGAAACTTCAAAATTTCTTGAAGCTGAAGTCCACACGAATAGGTTCTCCAAATGGCTTGACAAATACATTAAGCAAGCACTGGGAGTTATGGAGAATGTGTTGGTAAAAGTGGGGAAACATTCCTTCTTCCTGCTGACTTTGGTTATCTCAGATAACTAGAAGAGGACCCAACACTCCCAATCATCCCTTGGGTGAGGCCTTTTCCTAAGCTACGGGCAGAGCCATTCAAGTTTGAAAAAAGGGGAATTGTTGCTGAAAGTTTGCATGATGAAGCACCTAGTATTCCTTGTTTTTAAAACCTTGCATGAATGATGAGCGGATAATTTACACACTTTTAAACTAAAAAAAATATTTTTAGTAGTTTATTAGTATGTTTTTAGTTAGTTTTTATTTATTATATTTTTTTATTAGTTTTTTTATTTAAAAATTCACATTTCAGGACTTTAATCTATGAGTTCTGCTGTATTTTTCTTGTAGATTTCAGTTATTTTCTGGCTGATATTAAGGGACCTGAGCAACAATCTGATTCATAGGCTGAAAACAAGGACTGCAGATGCTGTTGGATTCTCCCCTCCCTG
>QBTX01002862.1:0-10178 GCA_003063285.2 Arachis monticola | reverse complement strand
AATGCTGTTTTCTCTTGGTCCTGAGGATCTACTGCAATTTGGTTGTAACCTGAATAGCCATCCAAAAAGTAGTAGTATTCATGACCTGCTAGTCTCTCTAGCATCTGGTCTATGAATGGTAAAGGAAAATGATCCTTTCTGGTGGCTGTATTGAGCCTTCTGTAGTCAATACACAAACGCCACCCTATAACTATTCTTGTAGGAACCAGTTCATTCTTTTCATTATGAACCACTGTCATGCCTCCCTTCTTGGGGACAACGTGGACAGGTCTTACCCAAGGGCTATCAGAAATAAGATAAATAATCCTAGCCTCTAGTAACTTAGTGACCTCTTTCTACACCACCTTCTTCATGGCTAGATTTAGCTGCCTCTGTGGTTAAACAACTGGCTTAGCATCATCCTCCAATAGGATCTTGTGCATGCATCTTGCTGGGCTAATTCCCTTAAGATCACTTATGGATCACCCAAGAGCTGTCTTGTGTGTCCTCAGCACCTGAATTAGTGCTTTCTCTTCCTGTGGATTCAAAGCAGAGCTTACGATCACCGGAAAAGTGTCACCTTCTCCCAGAAATGCATATTTCAGGTATGGTGGTAGTGGTTTGAGCTCGAGTTTAGGAGTCTTATCCTCTTCTTGAGGAATTTTCAGAGGTTCTGTTATTTTTTTTGGTTCCTCCAGATCAGGCTAAACATCTTTAAAGATGTCCTCTAGCTCTGATTTGAGACTCTCAGTCATATTGATCTCTTCCACCAAGGAATCAATAATATCAACGCTCATGCAGTCATTTGATGTGTCTGGATGCTGCATAGCTTTGACAATATTTAACTTGAACTCATCCTCATTGACTCTTAGGGTCACTTCCCCTTTTTCGACATCAATGAGAGTTCGTCCAGTTGCTAGGAAGGGTATTCCTAGAATGAGAGTTGCACTCTTGTGCTCGTCCATTTCCAGCACTACAAAGTCAGTGGGAAAGGCAAATGGCCCAACCTTGACAATCATGTCCTCAATTATGCCTGATGGGTATTTAATGGAGCCATTAGCAAGTTGAAGATATATCCGGGTTGGTTTGACCTCTTCTGTCAAGCCAAGCTTTCTGATAATGGATGCAGGGATTAGATTGATACTTGCCCCAAGGTTACATAGAGCTGTCATGGTACAAGTACCCTCTAATGTGCACGGTATCATAAAGCTTCCTGGATCTTTAAGCTTCTCTGGTAAGCTTTTCAGAATGACTGCACTGCATTCTTCAGTGAGAAAAACTTTTTCAGTTTCTCTCCAATCCTTCTTATGACTTAAGATCTCTTTCATGAACTTAGCATAAGAAGGTATTTGCTCCAGTGCCTCTGCAAACGGGATCTTTATCTAAAGAGTCTTGAGATGGTCTGCAAAGCGGGCAAATTGTTTATCCTGTTCCGCTTGGTGGAGTTTCTGAGGATAAGGCATCTTGGCTTTATATTCTTCAACCTTAGTTACTGCAGGTTTATTCCCTATAGAGGTGGTTGGAGAAGCCTTCTTAGAGGAGTTACTATCAGCACTTGCAGGTGTCTGATCCCTCATTGGCGTTTGAACGCCAGGATTGGGTGCTGGATGGGCGTTTAACGCCAGCTTCCCACCCTTTTCTGGCATTTGAACGCCAGAACTGGGCAAGGAATGGGCATTCAAGGCCAATTTTTCTCCCTTTTCTGGCGTTTGAATGCCAGAAGTGGGCATCCACTGGGCGTTTGACGCCAATTTTTCACCCTTTTCTGGCATTTGAATGCCAAAATTATTCCTCTCTGGGCTCTTTCTGTCCTCAGAGGGATTTTGGACAGTGGTTTGGTCATCCTCTGTCACTTGTTCCCTTCTTGGCTTTCTACTACTTTGAGCTGAATTATTCAATGTCTTCTCGCTCCTTAGTTGAACAGCTTGACATTCTTCTGTTATCTGTTTAGATACCTGCTGTCTTGTCTGATTCAATTGTGCTTTCATATTCTTGTTAGCATTTTTAGTGTCTTGGAGCATCTCTTTAAATTCTGCTATTTATTTTGTCATAAGGAGCAATTGCTGATCAAGTTCAACGATCTGTTCTTGAAGATTAGGATCAGTAGTTATTGCCCTAGCCTCTTCTTTTATGGAGGACTCACTGCTTGAGTACATATGTTGATTTCTAACAACCGTATCTATGAGTTCTTGAGCCTCTTCAATTATCTTTCTCATGTGTATAGATCCACCAGCCGAGTGATCTAGAGACATTTGAGCTCTTTCTGTAAGTCCATAGTAGAAGATGTCTAACTGTACCCACTCTGAAAACATTTCAGAGGGGCATTTCCTTAGCATCCCTCTGTACCTCTCCCAGGCATTATAAAGGGATTCATGATCCTCTTGTTTAAAGCCTTAGATGTCCAGCCTCAGCTGTGTCATCCTTTTTGGAGGGTAAAATTGATTCAGGAATTTGTCTGATAATTGTCTCCATGTTTTTATGCTTGCTGTGGGTTGATTATTTAACCACCTCTTAGCTTGATCTTTTACAGCAAATGGAAACAGTAATAATCTATAGACATCCTGATCCACTTCTTTATGATGTACTGTATCAGCAATTTGTAAGAACTGTGCCAGAAACTCAGTAGGTTCTTCCTGTGGAAGACCGGAATACTGGTAATTTTGCTGCACCATGATAATGAGCTGAGGATTTAGCTCAAAACCGCTTGCTTTGATGGGAGGTATACATTACAGATGCTACTCCCATATGCAGCTGTAATGGGGTTAGCATATGACCCCAGAGTCCTTCGGGACTGTTCATTTCCACTTATGTCCATGATGGAGAAAAAGAAATTTATATGAATTGCAAATAAATTATATTTTTAAATTTTTTTATTTTATTTAATTAAAAGTAACCGAATAAAATAAAACAAAATAAATGGAAGATAAAGCAATGAAAACTGGAAGCAATGAGTTAAATAAGAAGATTTTGAAAACAGCAATTATAAAAGATATGATTGAAAATATTTTTATGAAAAAATATTTGAGTTTTGAAAAGAGGAAGAGAAAAACACAAAAAGACACCAAACTTAAAAATTTTTAAGAAAATCAAATAATAAAAAATTTTCAAAAATTTTTAAGGAAAAACACAAAGAGACAAAACTTAGAATTTTTATAAAATGAAAAAGGGAGCTAAGACATGCAAGAAAAACAATAATTAAAAGAAAAAACAGAATTTTTTTTTTTTTTTATACCAAACTTAGAATATGAAACTAGAACTCAATCACACGAATCTCTAACCAGACAAAAGTAAAAGGAAAAGCCGTCAGGTTGTCAAAGCTCACAATCCCGGCAACGGTGCCAAAAACTTGGTGTGGCCCACAATGGCAATCACACTTTTGCAACTCCGCCAACTAACCAGCAGTGCATTGGGTCATCCAAATAATTTCTTGCGTGGGTAAGGGTCGATCCCAAGAGATTGTCGGCTTGGAGCAAGCTATGGGTTTCTTGTAAATTTAGTCAGGAATATCAATAATTATCAGCGTTGATTGTGAAAAGCTATAAGAACAATGAAATGATTACTTGTTTTGCAGTAATGGAATAGGTTTGAGTTTTGAGATGCACCTCGTTCTGAAATCTGTCTTTTCCTACTAGTTAAGTCGTATTCTTCAAAAGGCGCTCTCACTCACATCGGCTCTGGGTATGTAAGGGCGTGTTTCACCGAGAGTTGTTAGGCTACCATCCGTCCTCTCAGTGAAAATGGTCCAAATGCGCTGTCACCGTACGGCTAATCATCTGTCGATTCTCACTCATATTGGAATAGGATCCATTGATCTTTTTGCGTCTGTCACTACGCCCAGCACTCGTGAGTTTGAAGCTCGTCACAGTCATCCGTTCCCAGATCCTACTTGGAATAACACAGGCAAGGTTTAGACTTTTCGGATCTCAAGAATGGCCGCCAATAATTCTAGCCTATACCACGAAGGTTCTAATCTTAGATTAGAGACCCAGGAGATATGCACTCAAGCTATTACGGATAGAACGGAGGTGGTTGTTAGGCACGCGTTCATAGGTGAGAATAATGATGAGTGTCACGGATCATCACATTCATCAGGTTGAAGTGCGAGTGAATATCTTAGAATAGAAACAAGCGTGATAGAATGGAAAACAGTAGTAATTGTATTAATTCATCGAGACACAACAGAGCTCCTCATCCCCAACCATGGGGTTTAGAGACTCATGCCGTCAGAAATACAATATGAAACATGTAAAGTGTCATGAGATGTGTAAATACAATTGCAAAAGGTCCTATTTATAGAAAACTAGTAGCCTAGGGTTTACAGAAATGAGTAAATGATCCAGAATCCACTTCCGGGCCCACTTGGTGTGTGCTTAGGCTGAGCATTAAAGCTTTCATATGTAGAGACTTTTCTTGGAGTTAAAGGCCAGCTTTTGTGCCAGTTTGGGCGTTTAACTCCAGCTTTTATGCCAATTCTGGCGTTTTGACGCCAGAATTTTTATGCTGATTTGGAACGCCAGTTTGGGCCATCAAATCTAGGGCAAAGTATAGACTATTATATATTGCTGGAAAGCCCAGGATGTCTAATTTTCAACGCAATGGAGATTGCACCAATTGGGCTTCTGTAGCTCCAGAAAATCCACTTTGAGTGTATGGAGGTCAGAATCCAACAGCATCTGCAGTCCTTTTTCAACCTCTGAATCAGATTTTTGCTCAGGTCCCTCAATTTCAGCCAGAAAATAACTGGAATCACAGAAAAATACACAAACTCATAGTAAAGTCCAGAAATGTGATTTTTATTTAAAAACTAATAAAAATATAATAAAAAGTAACTAAAAGAT
This sequence comes from Arachis monticola, assembly GCA_003063285.2. Taxonomy (NCBI): domain Eukaryota; kingdom Viridiplantae; phylum Streptophyta; class Magnoliopsida; order Fabales; family Fabaceae; genus Arachis; species Arachis monticola. The sequence continues at coordinate 5,361 of QBTX01002862.1, read as the reverse complement.
ACTAAAAACTAACTAAAAATAATGCCAAAAAGCGTATAAATTATCCGCTCATCAGCAGACGTGGCACGTCAAGCCTGAAGTGTTCACAAATCCATGGGTGTGCCACTTGAATAGCATGGCATAGTACGCTGGTACAATAATACAGAGAAGGGGCTGAAGGTAATTGAAAACTGGGCGTGCCACTTGGTATCGAAGGCGTGGCACGCCAACCTTAGCATTTCACTATGGCGTGCCACTTGAAGACTAAGGCGTGGCACGCCAACTACTGGAACCAAGACAAGATCATGGGCGTGGCACACCAGCCTTTCAGCGTGGCACGCTGGTATAAGTTTCCAGAGAAGATGAAGGAGGCCAATTACATGGGGCGTGCCACTAGGTATCGAAGGCGTGGCACGCCACTCACCATTCTTCACTTAGGTGTGCCGCTTGAGCAACCAGGCGTGGCACGCCAGTGTCATTTAGAGAGCAAAGAAGCATTGGGGCGTGCCACTTGAGTTCGTGGCGTGGCACGCCAAACAGAGGAACCACTCACTCATAAAAGGGGCATGGCACGCCAGACCCTGGGCGTGCCACGCTAGTGCAACTTTCCAGAGAAGCTTAGCCAAGCATAGAGCAAGTGCGTGGCATGCCAGACCCTGGGCGTGGCACGCCAGTTCAAGTTTCCAGAGGCAAAAAAAGGTGGAAAAAGGCAAAGGGCGTGCCACTTGAGTTCGAAGGCGTGGCACACCAAGGTTGATAGAAATATGAGCATGCCACTTGAAGGATTGGGCGTGGCACGCCAAGCTAAAAATGAAGGACACATGACACGCCAGTAAAGCGCCAGCCAAACGCCAGCTGGGAAGCCACAAGAAAAATGAAGGGCACGTGTTTTCTTTTCCCTCCAAATTGTAATTTTCCTTTTTCACTTTTGTAATTCTTTTATTTTACTAGGAGTAGTATAAATACCCCCAAGGAGTACTGAAGAGGGGGTTAAGCAGTCAGTTTTAGATCCACTTTTACACTTCACTTTTGAGTACTTTTTGAGCTATTAGTAGCTAACTTCCCTCTCATTGAGATTGAAAAAGATTTTGAAAAAGATAAGATTTCAAAATTGGAAAATTTGATTTGACTTATGAGAAAGCCAATTTGATTTTAAATAAAAATTTTTTGAAAAAGTCATATCCAAATTTGCGAATTTGATGAGAGAAAAAGGGAAAAGATATTTTTTTGAATCTTTGAATTTTTTTATGATGAGAAGAGAAAAACAAGAAAAATGATGCAATGCCATGAAATTTTTAGATCAAAACAATGAAATGCATGCAAGAATGCTATGAAATGCAAATGAAAAAAAAAAAAAAAAAAAAAAAAAAAAAAAAAAAAAAAAACTAGTATTTTTGAAAATTTTTAATGCAAAGAAAAATGCAAGACACCAAAACTTAGAATTCTTTAATGTTTAGACATAAAGAATTCAGAATGCATATGATAAACATGAAAAGACACAAAACAAAAAACAATCCCAGTAATCAAACAAGAAGACTTGTCAAGAACAACTTTGAAGATCAATGAAGAACACTATGAATGCATGATATTTTTCGAAAAAACTAAAAAAAAAAAAAAAATATGCAATTGACACGAAACTTATAACATGACACTGCAAGACTCAAAAAGAAAAGCACAAATATATTTTTTGATTTTTTTGATTTTCTAATATTTTTTTTGGGATTTTTCTTTTATATTTTTTGCATATTTAAAAGGAAAAATGAGGATTCCAAAAATTTTTAATATGATTCCAGGATCTGCCTATGTTAGTCCAAAGCTTCAGTCCAGGAATTAGGCATGGCTAACTAGCCAGCCAAGCTTTCAAGAAAGCTCCAGTGCCAGAAACACTTGACATGGGCAATGGCCAACCAAGCCTTAGCAAGGTGATCATGGATCAGCAGCAGGTGGATGAGCAACAACTAATTTGCTCTTGAAAACAAATTGCAAGCCTCAGTCCAAATGAATTTAGACTGGCTTAACAGCCAGCCAGGCTTCACATGCTTTCATGAAACACTAGAATTCATTCCTTAAAAATTTTGAATAAATTTTTGAAAACCATTTTTAATTTTTTTTCGCAAAATATTTTTTTTAGAAATTTTTTTTTTTTTCGAAAACATATGAGAGATTTTTGAATAATATTTTTGAAAGATTTTTTTTTTTTTGAAAAACAAAACGAAAGAAAATTACCTAATCTGAGCAACCAGATGAACCATCAGTTGTCCAAACTCAAACAATCCCGGCAACGGCAACAAAAAAGACTTGGTGCACGAAAATTGTGATCTCCAGGCTCGAACAATCCTGGTAATGGCTCCAAAGTTTGGTGCTCTGATCTAATTTCATGATTTGTCCAAACTTTCGATACGACTAAACCAGCAAGTGCACATGGGATCGTCCAAAGTAATACCTTACGTGAGTAAGGGTTCGAATCCCACGGCAGATTGTTGGTATGAAGCAAGCTATGGTCACCGTGCAAATCTCAGTTAGGATGATATAAATGGATAATGTGTTTTCGAAAAATAAGTAATAAAAGAAGGAATAGAGTTACTTCTGTAAATCATTGGTAGGAATTTCAAATAAGCGGATGGAGATGCTTTCGTTCCTCTGAAACCTCTGCTTTCCTGCTATGCTTCATCCCAATCAGTCTTACTCCCTTCCATGGCTGGTTTTATGCAAGGACATCACGCGTTGTTAGTGGCTTACATGCCCTCTCTCATTGAATAATATGCTCACGCACCCTGTCTCGGCATACGGTTCTATTCATCTGTCGGTTACCGATCATGCTGGAATAGGATTCAGCCATCCTTTTTGCGTCTTTCACTACGCCCAGCACTCCGCGAGTTTTGAAGCTCGTCACAGTCATTCATGCATTGAATCCTACTCGGAATACCAACAGACAAGGTTTTAGACTTTCGGATTTGCTTGAATGCCGCCATCAATTTCAGCGTACGCCACGAAGATTCTGATTAAGAGATCTAAAGAGATATTCATTCTAGCTTATTTCATGTAGAACGGAAGTGTTTGTCAGCCACGTGTTCATAGGGGAGATGGTGATGAGAGCGTCAGCACATATCATCACCTTCATCACGTTCTTGGGGTGGCGATGGATATCTTAGAAGCGAAATAAGAATGAATTGAATAGAAAAACGACAGTACTTGCATTAAGCTTTGAGGAACAGCAGAGCTCACACCTTAATCTTATGGAGTGTAGAAACTCTAGCTGTAAAATTAACTATAAGTGAAGGTCCAGGCATGGCAGAGATGGCAGCCCCCTAAAACGTGATCAAAGGATCTAAAACAATCCAAAGATTTTCAAAAAGACTAGTAAAAAGGTGCCTATTTATAATAAACTAGGCACTAGGGTTTACATGAGTAAAGTAATTGATGCATAAACCCACTTCCGGGGCCCACTTGGTGTGTGTTTGGGCTGAGCCTAAGTTTTGCACGTGCAGAGGCCATTTGTGGAGTTGAACCGCCAGCTTTTGTGCCAGTTTTGGGCGTTCAACTCTGGTTTTGGCTTCTTTTCTGGCGCTGGACGCCAGTTTGGGTAGAAAGCTGGCGTTGAACGCCAGTTTTTACGTCGTCTATTTTTGGCCAAAATATAGAACTATTATATACATGGCCTTGGAAGCTCTTGATGTCTACCTTCCAACGAATGGAAGGCCGGCGGCATTTTGAGTTCTGTAGCTCCAGAAAATCCACTTTGAGTGCAGGAGGTCAGAATCCCAACAGCATCAGCAGTCCTTCTTCACCTCTGAATCTGATTTTCTGCTCAAGTCCCTCAATTTTCAGTCTAGAAAATACCTGAAATCACGATTCTAGAAAAAACACACAAACTCATGTTAAAGTCCAGAAATGTGAATTAACATAAAAACTAAGGAAACATCTAAAAGTAACTAGATCCATACTAAAAACATCCATACTAAAACAATCAAAAAGCGTATAAATTATCGCGCTCATCACATACATTAATCATGAGGTCTTTTTCATAGGTTGTAATGGGGCTAGGGTCAAGGTAAGGATGCATATTTGGTCAGTGACTTGAAATTTGAATCTTTGATTACCTAAACTTCCCACCTAAACCTATATAGCAACCTATACAATTCCAAACAAACCTAACTACCCATTTCTTTCAGTTTTCAACAATAACTCCATCGCTTTTTTTTCCTTGATCACAACACATATGCATTGATTTTATTGAGGTTCACTTTAGGGAATTTTGGTCCTTTTTATTGTTTTTTCTTCTTTTTCTTTCTTTTTCTATTTTTTTCTATTTTTTTTCTTTTCTTTTTCACCATTTATTTATTTTTTCTTTTGTTTTTCTCATTTTCCTTTCTTTCTTTCAAGCTACATACAAGAACATCCATGCATAAGGTCTATACATTTAATCATACATGAGTATGCACTCAATTCCCAAATATAGAATACAAAATCCCTTTTTTATCCCCACTAATGTTTGATGAGTCTAATTCACACCCCCATTCAAAATTGGTGAATTAGTTTCTTTGGCAAACTAATTATCGTCAAGTAATAACCCACAGTGGAGTGGATCGTATCCATAGAGATTGGCAAATTCGAGCAGTTTTAAATTATTGTAATGAAGTTGTCATAGCGGATCAATAGGATTGTAAAGTAAAAGAATTGTTAAATGACATAAAATGTAAATGACTAGAATATAAAAAGAAAAGCAATAAAGTGCAGAAATATAAAATGGCAGAATGTAAAGTGGAAAATCATAAATGTACTTGAAATTGAAATGGGAATGGGGAATTGCTGAATGTAAAATAAGCCTGTAAAGAAATGGATAGATAAGAATGGAAATTCCATTGGGAAAAAAACCAAAGAAAAAAAAAAATTTTTGGGGGTATTGCTCTTTTTGATTCAAATCTAGCTTTATCCTATTCAATCACATGCATCATTGACCTTCCTTGGCAATCATGATTTGATTGACCCCAATCCCTTTGTTGACTCAAAATCTCTCAGATCTTGATCAATAGCCAATTCCTTAGTCTAATTGCTGCATAAAAGAGAGATATGCTTGGGTCCCTGATTATACCACCCACGTCATTGTAAGGTCCAAGTCGAGGGAGGATTATATGTCAAATATCCAAACACCAAAACCTGCAGATTCTACTCAATGTGAGAGGAAATTTCAAGCATGGTTTCATGTTTCCCTTCCCAAGGTTCCCATGAAACCAATTGCATTCATGCTCTTTTTCCAAAGATACATTGAATGCTAAGTATTAAGAACGAAATTGCCATTTCTAGCAAATTTAGAGAAGTATGAAGAGAAGAAAAAATTCACTATTATCAATCCATGAAGTACAACAGAGGCCTCCCTCTCTC
>QBTX01002861.1:0-14237 GCA_003063285.2 Arachis monticola | reverse complement strand
TACTAACACTTCTCTTCTACTCATAATTCGAACCCCTCTCTTCCCTCTCTGTGTTCGAATTCTTCTTCTTCCTTCTTCATTCTTATTCTTCTTTTCTTCTACTCACATAAAGGAATCTCTATACTGTGACATAGAGGATTCCTCTTCCTTTTCTATCTTCTTCTTTTTTATATGAGCAGGAGCAAGGAAAAGGACATTCTTGTTGAAGCAGATCTTAAACCTGAAAAGATTCTGAAGAAAAAGCTAAGAGAAGCTAAAGCACAACAATCCCGAAAAAACCTTACAGAGAATCTCGAAAAAGAAGTAATGGCCGAACCCAACAACAATGCAAGGAAGATGCTTGGTGACTTTACTACACCAAATTCTAACTTCCATGGAAGAAGCATCTCAATTCCTGCCATTGGAGCAAATAATTTTGAGCTAAAGCGTCTATTAGTTTCTCTGATGCAACAGAATTGCAAGTTTTATGGACTTCCATCAGAAGATCCTTTTTAGTTCTTAACTGAATTCTTGCAGATCTGTGATACTATTAAGACCAATGGAGTTGATCCCGAGGTATATAAGCTCATGCTTTTCCCTTTTGCTGTAAGAGACAGAGCTAGAATATGGTTGGACTCTCAACCTAGAGATAGCCTGAACTCTTGGGATAAGTTAGTCACGGCTTTCTTAGCCAAATTCTTTCTTCCTCAAAACTTGAGCAAGCTTAGAGTGGATGTTCAAACCTTCAGGCAAAAAGAAGGTGAATCCCTCCATGAAGCTTGGGAAAGATACAAGCAACTGACCCAAACGTGTCCTTCTGACATGCTCTCAGAATGGACCATCCTGGATATATTCTATGATGGTCTGTTTGAATTGTCTAAGATGTCATTAGACCATTCTGCAGGTGGATCTATTCCCCTGAAGAAAATGCCTACAGAAGCTCAGGAACTCATTGAAATGGTTGCAAATAACCAGTTCATGTACACCTCTAAAAAGAATCCTGTGAATAATTGGATGCCTCAGAGGAAAGGAGTTCTTGAAATTGATGCTCTGAATGCCATATTAGCTCAGAACAAAATGTTGAATCATCAAGTCAATATGATTTCTCAGAGTCTGAATGGATTGCAAAATGCATCCAACAGTACTAAAGAAGCATCTTCTGAAGAAGAAGCTTATGATCCTGAGAACCCTGCAATGGCAGAGGTGAATTACATAGGTGAAGCCTATGGAAACACCTATAATCCCTCATGAAGAAATCATCCAAATTTCTCATGGAAGGATCAACAAAAGCCTCAACAAGGCTTTAATAATGGTCGAAGAAACAGGTTTAGCAATAGCAAGCCTTTTCCATCATCCTCTCAGCAACAGATATAAAATTTTGAGCAGAACCCATCTAGCTTAGCAAACATAGTCTCTGATCTAACTAAGGCCACTCTAAGTTTCATGAATGAAACAAGGTCATCCATTAGAAATTTGGAGGCACAAGTGGGTCAGCTGAGTAAAAGAGTCACTAAAACTCCTCCTAGTACTCTCCTAAGCAATACAGAAGAGATTCCAAAAAGAGAGTGCAAGGCCATAACCTTACTTGGTGTGGCCGAACCTAGAGAGGAGGAGAAGGATGTGAATCCCAATAAGGAAGACCTTATGGGATGTCCTCTAGACAAAAAGGAGTTCCCATTTGAGGAACCAAAGGAATCTGAGGCTCATATAGAGACCATAGAGATTCCTTTGACCTTCCTTTTACCATTCATGAGCTCGGATGACTATTTATCTTCTGAAGAGGATGAAGACATTGTTGAAGGGCAAGTTGCCCAGTATTTAGGAGCAATCATGAAGCTGAACGCCAAGCTATTTGGTAATGAGACTTGGAAGGATGAACCGCCATTGCTCATTAATGAACTGAATACCTAGGTTCAGCACACTTTACCTCAAAAGAAACAGGATCCTGGTAAATTCTTAATATCCTGTACCATAGGCATCATGACCTTTGAGAAGGCTATGTGTGACCTAGTGTCAGGTATTAACCTTATGCCACTCTCTGTAATGAAGAAACTAGGAATCTTTAAGGTACAAGCTGCAAGAATCTCGCTAGAGATAGCAGACAAATCAATGAAACAAGCTTATGGACTAGTAGAGGACGTGCTAATAAAGGTTGAAGGCCTTTACATCCCTGTTGATTTTATATTCCTAGACACTGGGAAGGAGGAGGATGAATCCATCATCCTTGGCAGACCTTTCCTAGCCACAGCAAAAGCTGTTATTGATGTTAACAGAGGAGAGTTGGTCCTTCAATTGAATGAGGACTACCTTGTATTTAAGACTCAAGGTTCTCCTTCTGTACAATGGAGAAAAAGGATGAAAAGCTTCTCCCAATATAGAGTCAAACAAAGCCTCTATATTCAAACTCTAAGTTTGGTGTTGGGAGGCCCCAACCATGCTCTGAATGTCTGTGAGGCTCCATGAGAGCCCACTGTCAAGCTATTGACATTAACCACACGACACATAATGGGTGAACCTTTTTAGATGTGTGACCTTAACTTTGCTAAAGATCCCAATTAGAGGTGTTTAGAATTCTTAGCACACTCTTTTTACTTTGGAATCACGACTTTAACCACTCAGTCTCAAGCTTTTTCACTTGGACCTTGCTTTAACCACTTCAGTCTCAAGCTTTTCACTTGGACCTTCATGCCCAAGCAGCATGGTTAAGGGACAACTTGATTTAGCCGCTTTAGAGGCCAGAATTTTGTTCCTTTGGGCCCTCCTATCCATCTATATGTCAAAGCCTTGGATCCTCTTTACCCTTGCCTTTTGGTTTAAAGGGATATTGCTTTTTCTGCTTGCTTTTTCTTTTCTTTCTTTTCTTTTTCGTTCATTTTTTTCTTCGCTACTTTTTTTTTTCTTTTTCTCTGCTTTTCTTGCTTCAAGAATCAATTTTATGATTTTTCAGATCTATCAATAACATTTCTCTTGTTTCATCATTTCTTTCAGAGCACAAACAATTTTTTAACATTCATAAACTTCACTAAAAAATATGCACTGTTCAAGCATTCATTCAGAAAAAACAAAAGTATTGCCACCAATTTAAAAAATCAAAAACAACAAAAAAATTTGAATCCAAAGTACTTCTTGTTCTTTTTGTAATTAGGCACATTTTTCATTTAAGAGAGGTGAAGGATTCATGGAATTATTCATAGCTTTAAGGAACAGACACTAGACACTAATGATCATGTAATAAAGACACAAACATGATGAAGAACTGAAGATTGATGGTTTAGAAGTTATTAAACTCTCGTTGTAAGTATAGTTACTAAACCAACAATATCCAACCTTTCTTCAAAACGTTTTGTCGTTGTCACCAAGTGGAACCATACCCTTAAAATGTGACTTATGAACGGTTGCCTCGTAGTTTCAAACCCTCCGGTCGTCTTCTCAAGGAATTGCAGGGAGGTATGTTCTTTATTTTGGTTATGGGTTTTGTTAAATTGTATTTTTACCAAAAAAATAAAAAAAAAAAAATTAATACAAAAAAAATAAATAATAACTATAAAAAAACTTTTGGCAAGATATGAAAATTCAGGGAAGTCCTATCCTAGTCTACTCCTATTGAGAATGGAAAATTAAGCTCCCTTAGCTTAACCTTTGCATAAGCAAGGGAAAGTTAGTGAACTAAATTGGTAAATTTCCAGGTCCTAGCCACACTCCTAAAGAAAGACTAGAGTTAGTGGAATTCCAACTTAATCACCTACATAACAAATTAATCCTCGAATAGTTTGATAACTCAAGAGCTTCCAGTTAATTAAACAAAGCGCCAAATCAATATAACAAAAGCTAAATTAAGATTCTAAAAATTATCCTGAGAATACCTCAAATAACATTCATTCAAAGCAATAAAATATAACATGGACAATATTCATAAGCCAATGGGCACATAAATCAAACATAAAATAAAAGCAAAAGTATCTCAAAGTAGAAGAGACAATATAAAGTAAAAAAATATTGAACCTGTGAAGAGCGAGTTATAAATCCTAAATCCTTTTAAGAGGAAATCCTTAATCCTAAAACCTAAGAGAGAGGAGAGAACCTCTCTCTTCTAAAAACTTACATCTAAACCCCTAAAATTATGAATTATGAAAAGCTCCCTGAATCTCTACATGTTCCCTAACTTTAACTCTGTGTTTCTGGGCCAAAAACTGGGTTGAAATGCGGCCCAGAATCTCTGCCAGTGACTTATTGTTAATTCTGTAGATCGCACACGTCACACGTCTGCGTCGTCCACGCGATTGCGTTTCATGGTGCACGAATTGTAATCCGCACAACTAACAGCAAGTGCACTGGGTCTCTTCCAAATGTAATACCTTACGTGAGTAAGAGGCGATCCCACAGAGTTGTTGGAATTGAAGCAAGCTATCGTTTATTTTATTCATCTTTAGTCAGAGATAACCAATAGGTTCCTTTGGCCCGTATTTTTAATAAAGAAAGGGGCATAAATAAATAGGTTATTACTTAATAAATGGAGAATAAAAGCGTACTTGTTGGCAGCTTATCGAGAAATATGTTGGAGTTTGGATTGCTTTGTTTTATTTTTTGTTAGAATTTGGCTTTCCTTGAAATCCTTCCCCACACGCGACGTCCCTCCATGGCAAGCTCTATATAGGGCATCACCGTTGTCAATGGCGTTTACTTCCCATTCCTTTCAGTGAAAACGTTCCTATGCTCCTGTCACAGCACGGCTAATTCTCTGTCGGTTCTATATCAGGTTGGAATAGAATCCATTGATTCTTTTGCGTCTGTCACTTACGCCCAGCCTTCATGGAGTTTGAAGCTCGTCACAGCCATTCAATCCCAGAATCCAACTCATTAGGAATTACCACAGACAAGGTTTGACTTTCCGGATCCTCAGAAATGCCGCATCAATCCGGCTTATACCACGAAGATTATTGATTAAGAATCTAAGAGATACTCATTCAATCTGATGTAGAACTGAAGTGGTTTTCAGGGCACACGTTCATGATTGAGGAAGGTGATGAGGTGTCACGGATCCATCTTCACCTTCTCCATAATTAAGCCGCGAAAAAACAATTCTTAGATAGGAACAGGCGTGTTTGAATGGAAAACACAGGAATTGTATTAAATCATCGAGACGCCGCAAGAGCTCCTCACCCCAACATGCGAGTTTTAGAGACTCATGCGTCAAAAAGCTATATGTAATTCAGATCTGTAAATGTCATGAGGTACAAAATAAGTCCTCTAAAAGTTGTTTAAATAGTAAACTAGTAACCAGGTTTACAAAATCGTGAATGTAAACTAAGATAATTGGCTTGCAGAAATCCACTTCTGGGGCACACTTAGTGTGTGCTGGGGCTGAGACTAAAAGCTATCCACGGAGTTGAGGCCTGTCTTGGAGTTGAACTCCAGTCTATAACGTGTTTTGAGCGTTCAACTCCGGATCATTGACCTGTCTTTTCTGGCGTTTAACTCCAGACAGCAGCATGTACTTGGCGTGAACGCCAAGTATACGTCGCCTATCTTCGTGCAAAGTTGGACTAATTATATATTGTGGAAAGCTGGATTTCTACTTTTCAACGCCATGAGAGCGCGAATATGGACTCTTGTAGCTCTAAAAATCCATTTCGAGTGCAGCGCGAAGGTCAAGGAAATTCCAACAGCATCAGCAGTCCTTTTTCACCTAACTCAGATTTTATGCTCAGTTTCCTCAATTTCAGCCAGAACAATTAACCTTGAAATCACAGAAAACACACAAACTTCATAGTAAAGCCAGAAATATGATTTTTTGCCTAAAAAACTCATAATATTCTACTAAAAACCAATTAAAACATAGCTTTAAAGATCTACATGAAATTACCCCCAAAAGCGTTACTAAAAATATACCAGCTTCATCACGTCACTCAGCATTTTTTCGTACCAGGTCGTGCGCGTCGATCTACAGTATTCGCGTCATTCGTTGCAGCTATCAATCCGCGCGTCGCGTCAAGCACTGCGAACGCGTCACTCTGATTTCTTCCCATTTTGCATACGCGCGGTCGCGAGAGCCATGCGACCGCGTGACTTCTCGCTGGTCATTTCCTCAATTCCTTGTATTCCTTCCATTTTTGCATTGCTTCCTCTTCATTCTTAAAGCCATTCCTGCCTTATGAGACCTTTGAAACACTTAACGCACAGATCAAGGTATCGAATGGTAATGAAGAGAAGATTAAGATTAGCTAAATTAAGACCAAAAAGCATGTTTTCACATCATAGAACATAAACTAGAACAGGAATTGTAAAATCATGCCAAATCCTTAGATGAATAAGTGGGTGAAAAGCCTTGATAAACCATCCAATTAAGATACAATTTAACCATAAAAATTAAAAAAAAAAAAAAAAAAAAAAAAAAAAAAAAAAAAAATCGAAAAAACCCAAGAGAAAAAAAATAGACCAAGGAAATGAAAGAACGGGTCCACCCCCACCTTAGTGATGCCGGCTAGTTCTTCCCCTCCTTGAAGATCCCATGTAGTGCTTGAGCCTCCCCCTTCCCCCAATGTCTCCTCCTTGCCCTTTGTTGCTATCTTATGCCTTTTGGTCTTTATCTTAGGTTGTAATAGTTGTGTGGAGAAAAATGTATTTGAGGCATCTCAGGGATTCCTTGATGAGGATCTAATGCTTTGTTGAGGTCATGGAGGGGTTCTTGTTTGTATCCTCTTTTTTGGTGATGGGCTTGTCTTCTTTAATGAGGATGTCTCCTTTTATAACAACTCCTGCTGAATTGCATAGATCATTCCTTGGAAACCCTTCATAGAATGGTTTGATGGACATTGAGATGATTCATCTATGGACTGGAGGTGGAAGCCTTTTGTCTTCCCTTTTCAATGATGCTTGATAAAAATCAAAGAGACAAAACTAATAATAAAAAAAAAAAAAAAAAAAATGTTTAAAAAAATTTAAAGAAAAAAAAAAAAACGAGAAGAAGAAAGAAGAAGGGGAAAGAAGTAGGGATCAAAATGGAGGAGATGAGGGAAGAGAAAGGTTTGGCCCAAGGGTGGTAGGAGAAGGTGTTGGTGATGTGTGAAAATGAAGGAGTGAAGAGGGGTATTTATAGGGAAAGAAAGGGGGAGTGACCGAATGGAATTGGTTTGGGTTTGTGAGGGAAAAATGTTTGAAATTTGAAAGTGAGGTTAGGTCGGGGGGTTTTGGGGAAGGTATGGAGGTTATTGGAGAAGGGAATATAGGAAAGAGAATATATTATTGGTGAGTGGTATTTTGGGTGGAGTATTATAGGAGATGGTGTTGAGGAGAGAGAGAGAGAGCAGGTTTGGGGTAGGTGGGAGATCCTGTGAGATCCACATATCCTGAGGTGAAAAGAAACACCATTCCTTCACCATATAAGCATGTAAAATGCCCTTAGAGTGCAATTCTGGTGATAAACGCCAGACAGGCTGCTGTTTCCTGGCGTTTTTAAAGAGTTTTATATTTTTTTTTTTTTTTTTTTTTTTTTTTTTTTTTTTTTTTTTTTTGTTTTTCTACTTTGCTTCTTCCTGGCGTTTAATGCAAGTGTGGCCTGTTTCCTGGGGTTTAAACAACCTTGTGTTGTTCTGGCGTTAAACGCCAGCCATATGCCAGACACATTTTTCTGGCATTAAACGACCAGAATGGTGCAGACTGGCATTTAACGCCAGCCAGGTACCCTGGTTGGTGTTTAAATGCTAGTAAGTCTGTCCTCTAGGGTGTGTATTTTTAATGCTATTTTTGAATTTGTTTGATTTTTGGTTGTTTATTTGTGACTAATGATCATATACCTAAAGAAAACATAAAATAAACCCATATTATAAAAAAATGGTTGTAAAAGGCTTCTTTTATGAATAGTTGACAGTGGGTTCTGGAGCTAAGACATTCAGAGCCATGGTTTGGGGCTTCCACACAAACCTTAGAGTGTTGATATTAGAGGTTTGTTATGACTTATATTGGGAGAAGTTTCATCTTTTTCCTATAGTGTACAGGAAGGGAGAACCTTGAGTCCTTTAAACTACCCAAGGTAGTTATTCAATTGAAGACAACTCTCTGTAACATAATAACAGCTTTGTGTGGTAGGAAAGGGTTGCAAGGATATGGATTCTATTCTTCAGTGTCTAGAATATTAAAAGATCCCAACCAGGGATGTAAGGTTAACTTATTAGCCAGTCTCTACTGTCATAGCTTGTTTATTGATTTGTTGTATTCCTGGAAGATTTTGAGTAGTACTTAAAGATTCTAGTTTTTATACAGAGTCGTGGCATAGGTTAATACCCTGACATAGGTCAACATAGTTCTCAAAGGTATTGATGTACTGGTACAGATATTAAGAATTTACAGATCTGTTTCTTTTGAGGTAAAGTGTACTTAACCCAGGTATTCAGTTCACTAATGGAGAATGGGGTTCATCCTTCAAGTCTCCATTACAAATAGCCTTGGGTTCACTTCATGAAATGCTTAAAATTACTGGGCAACTTGTTAAATTCTTCATCTTCAGAAGAATAATAAGTCATGAGCATGAAATTGGTAGGAGGTCGGAATTCCTAATAGTCCTTATTGAGTCGATCTTTGGTTCTTGAATGGGAACTTTTGTCTAAGAGGACTCATAAGTCTTGTTAATTGATTCACTTTATACTCACTCTTAGGTCGGCAAGGAGTTATGTTGACTCTCTTTTGGAGATCCTTCTTCCTGATTTGGTTAGGGAAGAAGTCGTAGGAGATAGTATGTGTAGGGTAGTCTACTCAGGTGAATTACTACTAAGCCTAATTCGTTACTTGTGTGTATGCTCAAAAGAAAAGTTACTATAGATACACTAACCCCCTTTTGGCCAGAATAAAAGAAAAACTAACCTTTTCTGGAGTTTGGCCGAAAGTCTACTACGGAGGAAGAAAAGTGGTAGGAAAGAGTTTGACACTTAGAGTATAAGATCTGACACAAATATTCGTATCTGGGAGGACCCATGGTTACCCCCACCCTACTCTTTTTAGACTTCAGTACTCAGTCAACAACAACATCTAGTAACTTAGACATCAACATGGGTACATTAGTATTACTTTATAGCTGAATGGGAAAGATGAAATAAAGAGCTTAGTTGAAGCAGTTTTTTTTTTTACTTCAGTCAGCGAAAATTCTCTCATTGCCACTAGGATAAGTTTGAATGTGCCTAGAATAAGAGAAAGTAGTACGATATGGTCTCGGGATACTGGGTGGCTTATGATTTTTTTCATGTGCCAGTTGAGCACCTTCCAACGGTGATGAAGAATTCAACGCCCTGGGAAAATCAATTATTAGGCGTTAAAAGTACCATCCAAAATAAAATTTTTTTTTATGTGGAAAAAAGCCCCATTAAAAAAAAATTACATCTTGTACGTTCAATTATCAACCAAAAAATCTCAAATACTTTTCAAGCAATGGCCAAGATGTGTAGAAAATGATAACGAAAACCAACCACTTCAAAACGCCTTGGATTGCAATGCGGATCCCGCCTCCTGAAATTGGTCTACTTCTCCTTGTGAATGCTATAGTACAAAATGGAACCATAGAGTTTGCAGTCTGGTGGCAAACGGTAAGTAGAGGCATTGGAAGAGAACAATCTTCTATAGCTCTCGTTGCATCTCTGTGTTGGACATTATGTATGAAAGGACGAGAAATTTTCTGAAAGTCTTTTAAAAGTGAGAGTATAGCGACAACATTTAAATTTTGGAAACTCTCAGCAAAGAATAACTCAAGTTATAGAGTACCGTTCTTTGTGAATTTCTAATCCCTTCTATTAATATATATTATTAACCCACTATGGAACCCCCTATTCACTCCTATTTAATTCATTCACTATTTTATTGTGGTTTTACTGACTTCAAATGTCGTTAACAAATATTTTAGAACATTACTTAACGTGTTTAATTCAGAAATAAAAAAAGTATTGAAAATTTAAATAATTTAAAATTTTTAATAAGCTAGATGTTAAAATAACAATTTAATTTTTTTTTTTTTTTTTTTTTTTTTTTTTTTTTTTTTTTTTTTAAAACCTTTAAAAAAATTTTATATTTTTAATTAAAAATAATACATAAATAAATTAAAATATTAAATTGTTATATTTTTAAAAAAGAAATTTCAATTAACTAATTTTTAAAAAAAAAAAAAAAAATAAATATTAACTTTTTAAATAAACATAAAGGAAAATTATTACCACATTGAGTCTGATGACCGATGATAATTACCAAATAAATAAAAAAAAAAAAAAAAAAAAAAAAAAAAAAAAAAAAAAAAAATATTAATTTTTTTCAATTAATAATTTCTAGGGTTAGGTTCTAGGCTTCTTGCAGGGTAACTAAGCCCCGCTTGAAAAGCGTTAGTTGGGATTATATTAGCTGTACTTAGCAACAATTTCTTAATAAATCTAATATAGATCTTAATTAACATTATGTAATATATTATGAGTTTAAATTTAGTCAAATTGATTTCTAAAAAATTTTTTTTTTTTTTTTTTATTTATTTTGATCTCCAAAAAATTAAAATTGAAAAAAAAAAAAAAAAAAAAAAGAATTTAAAATATGCGTCACGTTAGCCTTTCTGTCTCTCTTCTGTTCATTCCGTCAATAACGACATTAAATCTTGCTTATGTGGCAGTTAGTGTGTCATATCAGCATGACAAGTTGGTGCAGAATGGCTGATGACAAGATATTGTTTTTAGCAAGATTTATGTCAAATTATTCTTGAGAGAATAAACACTAATCCCTTCTTCTTGTTAAATGCGATTGTTGTTGCAACAACAAATTGATGATTACGAGACCAAATTGGTTTTGTGAACTGCATCATGGGTTCAGCATTAATTGGGAGCCGCATTTGGCCATTGTCGGAATCACACAGAAGCAATGCTTCAAGATCTTCGCTGCAATATACGGAGCGGTTAAAACAACTGGATCAAGTGTTTTATTTGTGGGTGAAGAAGGACAGATGATTAAGAAATCTGGGACAGTAGATAATCCAGATAAATTGTTCCATGTTTGTCCAAGATACTGGATGAGTTATGAATATAGTATTCTTCCTCTTTAGTTATTGTGTGTGGGGTTTGAGATTTGTAAATCTAATGTTTTGTAGAAGGGTAGCCACTGCAATTACTTTAGATGGGCTGAGAATGATTAAGCATGAAGATTAGAATGGCTTGCAAGGGGAGGATTTGGAAAACTAATGATGCAGAAATGGAAAGTGATCTTGTTGTCTTAAAGCATAACCTATCATGAAAAATGATGAGTTTAGAAGCTGAAGTTAGAGCACTTAGGATGCAATTGTATTTGATTTAATAGTTTTAATTGTAGGGTTATGATTTATGGTTTATAGTTCTGTTATTGCCCAGTGAAACAATAATGGTTCAAATTTGGAATTGTTGTGGAATCTTGTTAGTTGCTCCTTATTGTATATGACAAACTTCTGGGTAAACCTTTTGATATGCCATGTTCATCTTAATTTTAGCTAATACAAAAGCTTCAAAAACATGCACTATTTTTTCTTGATCATGAGCCAATAAGTTTCAGAAATCACAAAAAAATTAGAATTAAAAATGAAGTGAAATAGGATTAGCATAACATAACCAATGGTCTACCAGTTTTATCATGTTTACAAATTCAATAAAAAACAATGTATATTTAGAACAAAGATATACAAAAGAGTATAGATAGTTCAAAAGGGTAACTTACTATAAAAGTCTAACATCATTTTGTACTAAGGCTATTATTACCTAAGATGGACTATTACAAAAAAATTTAGGGCTATCTATTATGCCACAACTACCACATTGTTTTAACAATGGACAAATTTAAGCCCTTTTTGACAAAATTAGCCCAAATACTAACTGCCCTATTATATCATTGTCTTTCAATTTCTTTCAAGTCATTCCTTGGTTCTTTTTTTTTTTTATATTTTATATATGTTGTGTTTATTTGGAACAAATGTCATTGAAGCTTAGCAAGCCTCTTTGACTGGTTTATGGAGCTACTATCCTTGATGGTTTCAACAGATACAGTAATTGGTGTCGGAGCAACAGGCTTTGAAGAGACATTTTTCTTTGCCTTTTGGCCTTCGATGACATGCGAGTTATTAGTGTGCGCAATAGCGTGTTTAGGCAGAACCAGTTTTTCTCTCATAGTTCTTGTTCCTTGACAGGATTCACGTTGTATTGATACGTTCTTCTGTACACCTCCATTATCAACCATTCATGGCAATACTCCTCAAGCCTCTTAATAATTTTTTTCTTGAATGAGTTTATTAACAAATTTCACAATAAAATCAAATACAAAAAAAAATTACAAAAACAAATATTAATTAGCGAAGTAGTATAAAATAAGGCATCTATCCACAAATTGAAATGAGTTAGGAGTTGAACCTGTCAATTGCCAAAACCTACAGGAGTAAATACGATTACCCAAGTCTACCACCATATTAGTTAGCTTATCCTTTGAAACTTCATACAAGACTCATTCTTTGTCATCATCAGACCAGTGAGGAGACCAGTTTCTAGTTAACTTGATCAGAGACTTAAGCATACGTTATTGAACTGGAGTAAGAATTCCTTGATAATTCATGATCTTTAGTCTGTTGTCAGTCATGCTTTTCATACTACTTCTTTGTGGCACCTCCTCTGCCAGGCCTTAGAATTTAAGCCTTTCCTCTATCATTGCTTTTGGTCTTTGTATTGAAGGATTCACAAGCGTTGTTGCATATGTTGTCTACCCTTGACCTTTCACTGAAATGGGCTTTCGTCTAGGCTTCCTTCGGCCATTTAGCTAGATAGTCCCAAGCTGGCTGATTAATCCTCTTAACTCTATTCATATTCTTTATTCGCAACTCAAAACTAGAGTTCCTTTGCACTTGCACACTCCTAGACCAAGTCCTTAAGCTCGACGCTGCCCCACTTTTTGGAGAAGTTCCTCCACAGATGCCAGACATAAAATCTGTGTGGAACTAATGGTAGCAGTTCCTTTCACAGCAAGGCATTAACCCCCCCTACACAAAACAATAAAATCCGAAAAGATATTCAGGCCGAATTAAGTCCTTAAAGAATAATTCATTAAATTCAATTTTTCTAAGTTCTAACAAGATACATCATTAAATCAGAAATTTCGGCCTTACCAAAATAATTAATTCACGGAGTCCAAATTAGTCCTCACTTTGTGCATGTTGTGCAAGATGAAACATCAAGGTTTTTGCCTTCAGTTAGCCTCTCTAAATTAGAGTAGGGAGCAGTTTTCAGAAAATTCATTTTTTTTTTTTTTTTAGTACAAATTAATAATTCCAGCATGCAGCATATGCAATTTTCACAAAAATGTTGATTATCGCCATCCTGCCCACAAATAGTGAGAAGCTATCCTCTATGTAAGGTTTTCATGAATGCTCCATCTAACCCTATAGTATCAATGGCCTACACCCTGCCTTGAAACCCTTTTTATAAGCATCAAGATAGACGTAAAATCTCTCGAATTGAGGTGGATTATTAGTGATGGGAATGACACCCACTTGGAACAGTGGAACCTGGATTGGCAATAAGCAATTCATGTGCATAATCCTATATCAACCCACCATATGCTGTTGCAACCCCATCCCCTCTCAATATCTTCCAGCTTTCTTAAAAGAGTTTTGATTTATTACCATGTGCTATTCAGCTTGACATTGCACTTCCTAACAAACCACTCATACACCTCCCTGTGCTCCCCCCTCATTTTCGCGTGCATTCCTTTAATTTTGAGTTACAACCTTATTCACAATCCATTCCATTAAGTTTGTTAACCTCTATTTTTCGCTTTCTTAACATTAAGCTGTGATTGATCCTAAACTAATATTTTATCTGCCATGAACTATCACCTTGGGTTGTGTGCACTGTATACTACCTAAGGATAGTCCTCACTCTTACAAATAGCACTCACTCTAACCTTGTCATTCTTACTGAACCTTATATTCTTATCCCATTGAATAGTATAATCCCTAGGTCACAGCCATTAAAAATTTTTGGACTTAAAAACCCATGCTTACCTCAAATGTTTAGCAATCAACAAATATCGGCCTTATCAAATATACTATGGTATGGCACGGAGCTAACGCTTCGTCTTCAGTTGGTCAGTGAATTGGTGGTTCTCTAATGCTTTGTAGGTTAACCTTCTCAGTTTCTAGATGTCAGAGTGTCTTGTATCTCTTTCCGTATGCTGATGATATGGGTTTGTAATTTTCTTCTTGTTCCTGTGGCTGCATATGGATAAGAAGT
>QBTX01002860.1:0-14240 GCA_003063285.2 Arachis monticola | reverse complement strand
ACTTTTCTGGACCTTGTACTATGAGTTTGTATTGATTTTTCTGTGATTTCAGGTATTTCTAGCTGAAATTGAGGCACCTGAGCAAAATCTTATTCAGAGACTGGAAAGGGACTGCAGATGCTGTTGATTCGACCTTTGACTCGAAGGAGTTTTTGGAGCTACAAAATCCCAAATGGCGCGCGCTCATCAATTGCCGTTAGAAAGTAGACATCCTGGCTTCCAACAACTGTATAATAGTCCATACTTTTCTTGAGATTTGATGGCCCCAAACAGGCGTTCCAAGTTAACTCAAGAATTCTGGCGTAAAACGCTTCGAACATGCACAAGGGATGGGGTTAAACCCAGAACATGGCACAAAAAGCTGGCGTTTAAAATCCAAGAAAAAGTCTCTTCACATCGAAAGCTTTAATGTTTCCCCAAGCACACAACCAGTGGCCCCGAGAAGTGTGATTTTTTAAGTCATTTACTCATCTTGAAACCCTAGGCTACTAGTTCTCTACCAATAGGACCTTTTGCTATTGTATTTTCATCTTTTGATCACTTTTAAGTCTTAGGACTCATCTTGGAATGCCTAGTCTTTAGATCATAGGATGCTGGTCTCTCTGCCATGCCTAGACCTTGTCTTATGTATTTTTTAACGGTGGAGTTTCTTTCCACACCAAAGATTAAGGGTGGGCTCTGCTGTTACCTCGATATTATGCAATTACTATTGTTTTTCTATTCAAATCAGCTATTCTTGTTCTAAAATATCACTGTTGTCCTCAACTTGATGAATGTGATGATCCGTGACACTATCATCTATTTCTCACCTATGAACGTGGTGCCTGACAACCACCTCCGTTCTAAACACAGACTGAGTGAATATCTCTTAGGATCCTTAATCGGAATCTTCGTGTATATAGCTAGAATGATGGCGGCATTCAAGAGAATCCGTGGAAGATCTAAACCTTGTCTTTGGTTTTTGAGGTAGGATTCAAGGATTGAATGACTGTGACGAGCTTTCCAACTCGCGCATTTGTGTGTGGTGTTAGTGACAGACGCAACAAGATCAACTGGATCCTATTCCGACATGATCTGAGAACCGCAGCCATGATTAGTCATGCTGTGACAGTGCACGTTGAACATTTCACTGAGAGGACGTGACTGTAGCCATTGCAATGGTGAATCCCAAATAAGCTTGCCATGAAAGGAGTAAAAGATTGGATGAGCCAGTAGGAAAGGAGAGAGATGGAAGGGACAAGCATCTCCACACGCTTATTCTGAAATTCGCACCAATGAATTGCATAGTAATCTCTATCCTTATTTTTGTGTCTTTTAGGTTATCCTCCATAACCATTTGAGTTACACCTGACTGAGACTTACAAGAGAACGCATAGCGCTTCCATACAACAATCTCTCGTGTGGGATCGACCCTTATCGTGTAGTAAGGTTTATTACTTGAGAGGCCCTAGTGCCACTTGCTGGTTAGTTTTGTGCGAAGTTGTGATAAGAGTTGAGATTTGCAATTGAGCTTACCATGTTGATGGCGCCATTGATGATCACAATTTCGTGCACCAAGTTTTGGGCGCCGTTGCCCCGTGGGATGTTTGAGTTGACAACTGACAGTTCATCTTGTTGCTTTAGATTATATTTTTTTCAGAATGTTTTTAAGAATGAATTTTTTTTCTGTGTTTCCAATGAATTCTTATCACCAAAGCTCATGATCTTCATCAATTTAGCTCTTTGAATGCAATGTCCTACTGGAAGCCTTGCTAGCCATGTCTAATTCCTTTAGACTGAAGCTTTAGACTAGACATTGCATGACTTCTTGTAATTCTTATTAAAAGTTTGATCCTCTTTATTTTCTTTTTCTAACAGTTTAATTTTCGAGAAAAACCGAAAAAAAAATACAAATCAAAAAAACCAAAAATATTTTCTTATTAAAAAAAAAGAGATTTTTTGTTCATTTTTTTTTTTATTGAATTTTTCTGTTCTCTTGCATTTTATATGTTGTCCTTCATGTCTTAAGTTTTTCTAGTGAATTTACTTTGCTCTGATCTTTAAATTTCTTTTTTGTGTGTTTTGTTGTTTCTCATATGCCTTCTCAATTTGTTAGTCGTCCAGTAGTATACAACTTCTAAGTTTGGTGACTTCTTTGCATGCTCTTGTTTATTTGATTTTGTTGCATTTGATTTTTCCTCATCATTAAAAATCCAAAAAAAATTTTTTAATTTGTGTTTTTCAAAGCTCAATAATAACAAGAATTGAGATTCAGAACCTAGCGAAGAGGAATTACACAGAAAAAGCTGGGGCGTTCAAACGCCAGTCAAGAAGGAAACCTGGCGTTTGAACAACCAGCAGTGGCACTGGTTGGGCGTTTAACCGCCCAATAAGAGTAGCCCGTTTTGGGCGTTTAAACACAGAATGTATACCATTTAGGCGTTTAACGGCCAAGACTGGCACAAGAGGGAAGATTTTTGTTATTCATTCAAATTTTTGCAAGTTTTCATAATTTTTAAAAATCAAATCTTTTTAAAATCATATCTTTTTTCAATCCATATATTTTCAAAAAACAAAAAAAAATTTCTTTCCATTTTCACAAATACTTGCTAACAATTCATGATTTGATTCGAAATTTCAAGTATGTTGCCTTTTCTGTTGAGAAAGGTTTAATGTTTGATATTAATTCTTTCTGTAAAATATAAACTAAGTTTTTTATTTTAAAAAATCATCTTTTTAAATTTTTTTCGCAAATCATATTCTTCTCATCAATATCTTTTTAAACTATATCTTTCAATCATATCTTCTTAATCACATCTTTTTCAAAAATAGTTTTCAATCATCTTTTTTTATTTAAAAAAAAAAAATCTTTTTCCCAAAAATTTCACTTTCTTCTTTCTCAATCTTTGTTTTTTTTTTTTTTTTTTTTTTTTTTTTGTTGTGTTTTTAAAATCTTTTATTTATTTCTTCCTCTCTCTCACTTTCTATTTAATGGACTAACATGTACAATTCGAACACTATTTCTAAGTTCAAATTCTTTTACCTCTCGTTCTATCTTTCTTTTCTCTTTTTTTTTTTTAAATAAATCTCTATACTGTGACATAGAGGATTCCATTATTTTCTTTGTTCTCTCTCTTTCATATGAGCAGGAGCAAAGCCAAAAAGCATTCTTTTGTTGAGGCTGCCCTGAACTGAAAGGACCTTGAAGAAAAGCTCAGGGAAGCTAAAGCACTACTCTCTATAGAGGACTTAACAGAAATCTTCAAAGCAGAAGACATGGCAGCCGAAAAACAACAACAATGCCAACGTATTAGGCAAAGAAGGTGCTGGGTGACTTTAATGCAACTACTCCCGACTTCTATGGAGAAGCATCTCCATTCCTACCGCTGGAGCAAACAACTTTGAGCTTAAGCCTCAATTTATTTCTCTAATGCATATGAATTGCAAGTTCCATTGGACTTCTATTGGAAAGATCCTCATCAGTTTTCTTTTATCTGAGTTCTTGAGAATTTGTGACAATGTCAAGACTAATGGGTTGACCCTGAGGTTACAACTATGCTATTTTTTGGCCTTGTAAGGAACAGAGCTAGGATATGGTTGGGACTCACAACCTAAATAAAGCCTGAATTTGGGAAAATGTAGTCAATGCCTTCTTGGAAAGTTCTTTTGGCCACTTCAAAAAATTGAGTAAGCTTAGAGTGGGTGTTCAAACCTTCAGACAAGAAGGAAGTGGGGATCCCTCTATGAAGCTTGGGAAAGATACAAACATTGATCAAAAGTGTTCCCGTCTGACATGCTTTCTGAATGGAGCATCATAGGTATTTCTATGATGGTCTCTCAGAACTATCCAAAATGTCTCTGGACAGCTTGCTGGAGGGATCTGCTTATTGAGCAGACACTGCGAGCTCAAGAATCATTGGAAATGGTTTGCAAATCCAATTCCATGTACACTATTTTGAAAAGAATCTTGTGAACAATGGGACGAATCAGAGGAAAGGAGTTCTTGAGGATTGATATCTTGAATGCCATATTGGCTCAGAACAAAATATTGATCAGCAAGTCAATATGGAATTTCAAAGTCTGTCAGGAATGCAAGCTGCACCAGGCAGTACTCAGGACGCTTCATCTGAAGAAGAAGCTTATGATCCTGAGACCCATCAATGGAAAGGTGAATTACATGGGAGACTATGGGAAACCTATAATTCTTTGGAGAAATCATCCAAATCTCATGGAGGATAAACAGAGACCTCAACAAGTTTCCAACAATAAAGGTGGAAGACGCAGGTTTTGCAATAGCAAACCTTTTCATTCATCTTCTTCAGCAACAGCCGAGAATTCTAAGCCAAGCCACTCTGACTTAGCAACCATGGTCTTTGATCTATTCAAAACCACTCAAAGTTTCCATGATGAAACAGGTCCTCCATTAAGAAACTTGGGAGGCACAAGTGGTAGCTGAGTAGAAAGTGTACTGAAATCCTCTAGTATCTTCCAAGCATATACAACGAAGAGAAGATCAAAAGGAGATGTAAGGCGCCATCAACATGGCCGAAATTAGAAGAGGAGAAAAGAGCAGTGAGTGCCACTGAGGAAGGCCTCAATGGACATCCACTGACCTCTAATGAGTTCCCTAATGGGGAACCATGGGAATTTGAGGCTCAAAATGAGACATAGAGATTCCACTTGGATTTACTTCTGCCATTTCTTGAGCTCTAGAATGAGTATTTCTTCCTCTGAAGAGGAGGAAGACTGTCACTGAAGAGAAAAGTTGCTAAAGTCATCTTTGGAGGAATCATGAAGCTAAATGAAGTTATTGGGTATGAGACTTAAAATGAACCCCCTTTCTCACCAAAGAACTGAATGAATTGACTAGGCAGAGATTACCTCATAAAGAGAAGGACTTAGGAAGTTCTCAATACCTTGTACAGTAGGCACTGACTGCAAGAAGGTTCTGTGGTGATAGAGTCAGCAGTAAACTTTATGCCACTTTCTGTAATGGAAAAGTAGGGATTTTGAGGTACGAAGCTGCAAGAATCTCCACTAGAAGAGATGGCAACAATTCACGAAAACAAGCTTATGGACTGGTAGAGGATGTTCTGGTAAAAATTGAAGCATTAATCTGCTTGATTTCACAGTCGCTAAGACTGGAAGTGAATGGAGATCCATCATCCTTGGGCAGACCCTTTCTAGCCATAGCCAAAGGCTGTGATTGATGTTGACAGAGGGAAATTGATCATCCGTGAATGAAGAATCGCTTGTGTTTAAGGCTCAAATATCTCTGGTAACCATGGAGAGGAACATGAAAAGCTTCTCTAAATATAGAGTCAAACAGAGACCCCACAGTCAAACTCTAAGTTTTGGTGTTGGGAGGCCACACCCAAATTCTAGATTTTGGTGTTGAACCAAAATCAAACTCTAAGTTTGGTGTTGGGAGTTTACAACATTGACCTGATCAGTTTTGTGGCTCCATGAGAGCCATTGTCAAGCTAATGACAATAAAAAAGCGGTTTGTTGGGAGGCAACCAATGTTATATTTACTAGTTTCCATTGTTATTTTGTTTTCTAAAGTTGAATGATCATGGGAAGTCATCAAAAACAATTTGAAAAGAAAAGGAATAGAAACAGAATGAAAATAGCAGCCTTGAAGAAGCTTGTTGGCATTTAACACAGGAAAGGGCAAGAAGCTGGCGTTAACGCCAGAAATTGGCACCAGCCGGCGTTTAACACCAGATCAATGGCAGAAAGAGCATTTTTGCTCGCCACTTTGGTGCAGGGATGAATTTTCGTTGACACTGTAGGAATTCTGTGGATCCCACAGATCCCCACCTACCCTACACTCTCTCTCTCTTCACCAATCACCTAACACTCTTCCCCAAAACCATCACCCTATTCATCCATTATTCTCTCACCACCCACATCCATCTTCATAAAACCGCCACTACCTCAATTCAAGATTCAAGCATTTCTATCGTCCAAACACTACATGACCGACTACCCCCTCTCCACGTTATAACCCATCTTCACTCCTTCATGTTCACAAACTAACACTACTCTCTCCCTGGCCGAACCACAAGCCACCTCTCTCCTCTATTTCCTTCTTCTTCTACTCTTCCTTCTTTCTTCTTTTGCTCGAGACGAGCAAACCTTCTAAGTTTGGTATGGTAAAAGCAATTGATTTTTGTTTTTCCATAACCATTTTTGGGCATCTACGGCCGGAGAAACCTCTAGAAAGAGAAGGGAAGGTAAAGTTCCACCTCCGAGTTATAGAAGATGGAGAGATTCATCTCAAGGGTTGCATAAGACCACTTCTATGAGTTGTGGCAAAGAGGTAATCCGGAGGTCCCTTTCAAAAAGCTCAAAAGAGGTGAATTGGAGGAATTTTAAATAAAAACTAATAAAAATATAATAAAAACTAACTAAAACATACTAAAAACATACTAAAAACAATGCCAAAAAGCATATAAATTATCCGCTCATCATATACACATGCTAAAATTAAGCTTCTATTGAGGATTTTGTTGCACACATTATGATGGTATGAAAATCTGCAGTATTCAATTTTCTCTGTCTTCTCTCTACTTCCTAGGAAATTATCATACTGTTTGACGAATTGGATAAATGATCTATTGCGCATAATAAACTTGTTAAAAAAAGCATGCATGCTCTTGCTCCTTTGTGTGCTTCTCTTCCCGACCCAGAAGTGGGGATGAAGATAAATTGAAATCTATAAATGACGATCTTCAAAAACCTCCGAAAAAATCAGAAAATACCTAAATCATAACCAAATACACCGAAAGACATATAGTTTCACACCTCTAATGCACAAGTTAAACATGTAAATATCCATAAACTAAAAGTAACAACATCAGTTAATCCTAATAAAGACACCATTACCTGAAAGTCACTTGTTGTCCCCAACACCATACTTCATCCAAAAATCATTATAATTCCTATCAAATGATTCTTTTGTAAAAGAGTTCCAAACAACATGATTCATCTCATGTTCAATTTCTTTGTGTCACGTGTAGCCATTTAATTTACTTGGTATCTTCTTTATGATATGTCAAATACACCACTAATGAATTGTTGTGGGCATACAAGCCTCAATAGCCCTTGCATCGATGCGCATTGATCGGTAAGAATGCCTTTCAGAGCATTTTCTCCCATGCCACAAAGTCAACATTAAAAAAACTATTTGAATGATTGAATATTCTCGTTTTTCATCAAAGTACATCCCAGAAGTGTTGACTGACCGTGGTGATTCACCCCAATAAAAGAACGAAAAACCATATTATACCTGAATACAGTGACACAGAAATAAATCATATATACACCAAAAGTGTTTCAAAATACAGACAAACCAGAATAACATATTACCTATTTGTATTGTAAGTGGTATCAAATGAAATAACATCTCCAAAATACTCATAGGCAGTCATGTTTCTTGTGTCTGCCCAAAAAGCAATCTTAATTGACTAATCAACCTCAAGTTTAAGCTCGAAAAAGAAATTTTTGATTCTTTTC
Source organism: Arachis monticola (assembly GCA_003063285.2). Lineage (NCBI taxonomy): Eukaryota > Viridiplantae > Streptophyta > Magnoliopsida > Fabales > Fabaceae > Arachis > Arachis monticola. The sequence goes on along the minus strand of QBTX01002860.1, from coordinate 6,740 downwards.
TTTCATTCTTAATAAATATTTCCCAAATTCTTTTGCATCCTCTAGTTCCGAAACATTCTGCACTTCTCTCGTGATAGAATTTCTCACATCTTTTTAATAAAACTTAATTTACGATGACGTTCTGTTGCTGCGATAAATGATTGATATGTTTTGCTTGGTCTGATTTCGGCTTTCTCGTTATTCTCTATTGTACATCGTATAAACATGCTTAATTTTTTGTGTTGATCAAGCATCTCTGCTTGATTTGGACAACATAGATGTGAATTATGCAACACAACTTTTGAAATGATCCAAATACCAATGTCCTTCAATATATGTATATAAATTCTTACAGGACAATTTAATCTAGTTGAGGGATTTGTCTTCTCAGTTGGAGATATGTTCGATTTTCATTTTCCTTCTCTGGTACATATAACCAATTGGTTCTTAATTTCATTTCCTTTCTTAATTGTGGTCCAAAAATTCGTAGAAAAACCTGCAAGTTTAGAATAATTTTTGTAGAATTTTTCAGCTTCAAGCGCGTTAAAAGTCATCCCAACCTTTAGAACAAGCTGCTTATCAACATCACATAGAAACTGAAAATATACCAAAATCGTTTCAAAATAAACCATATTAGAATCTATAATAGACCGAAACTTTGATGAAATAGATTCATCAAAATAATAAACCAGATTCAAAACTCGTACATTACATTGAAATTCAAACCATCAACCATGAACAACAATTTTTAGAAACAAACACAAAATTATTCAACTACAGAATCATAAACAATAAACTACATTAACTAGATTCAAATCACACCTCACCACTTGATTCGATTTAAAATAATAATACAATTTGACCTGGTCCAATTGAAAGTCTGAACCTAAAAATACATCAAAAGATTTTTAAAATACACTAATTTATAAATAGAAATACACTGAAACGAGAACAGAACAGATTCATCATAATAATAATTCAGATTCAGAACTACTACATTACATCCAATTCAAACCATCAACCATGACCAGCAATTTTCAAAGAAAAAAAAACATTATTCACCTACAGAATCATAAACTACTAACGAACTACATTAACTAGAATCGAACCACACCTCAACCACTTGATTCAATTCAATACAATAATCCACTTCGCTCTGGTTCAATTGATAGTCTGAACTTGAATCATTCATTATCTTCGACAATAAAATACATGTTCAAACCTGATTTCATAGCTTGATTTCAAAAACTTTGGTCTAAATCTTCAAATTAGATAAAAGAGCATTGAACTTGAACGAAGAGAACAAAGAGAACATAAAGAAGGAAGAGAAATGCAGAGAATGCAAAGATTGAACAAAACGTAGATACGCAGAAAATGCTGAGAAAATTTGAGAAAGGAAATGCAATCTGTATGAAAAATACAGTTACATATATTGGCGCGTTGAGTCAAAATTTTTTTAGAAGTAGTGACGCGTGGAGGTAAATTAAGTTAAAACTACTTGGTTGAATTTGGTTGGTTAAATGACTTGGATATAGAAATTAATTAATAAAAAAATATTAAAAATTTTTGAAAAATAGAAAAATTCAAAATTTAATTTGAATAAATATTTAAAATTTAAATTCAATAAAAATTTATTGTTAATGGAGTTCATACTACACTTGTTATTATAGTATTAACTAAAAAAGTAAATGATAAATAGATTTTTATCTTTTTTGTTTGTAGATATTTAAACCTCTAAAAATTAAAAATTACATTTAACTTCCTTTTATCTAAGAACGTATGACAATTATATCCCTTTAATCCATTGAGTTAGGGTTAAAAAACATAACTAAAAATACTGATCTGAAAGAGAAATAGATTATGTATCCGTCATGGTGCTGATGTAGATAATTAGAAAAAAATAAAGGGATAAATAAATCCTCTGGTGGCTCAAAACGATGCCGATGTAATCCCTCGCCTCACCTCGTCTCTTCATAATCTTGTCCTTTTAGGAATGGTCAAAGTCTTGTCTGCAACATCTTCATTAACCAATCTCACCTTGGCCTTCTTTTGATTCTCATTCCCAAACCAAAGTCATAATCTTCTTCCTCAAACGAAAAGAGTAGAAACTTACTATACCGTGTCATTGCCACCATTCCATTAATTAAGCACAGAAATGGTTGGTCCAATTTCACCCTCATGATTGACAATCTGCTCTTCCAAAATTTCAGTTTCAGCCACACAGTTCCTAGCATCACTACTTTTCAACTCATCAACATAACAACGCCTCAATTCATCAGAACAAGGAATCCTCTTATTCTCAAATGCCTCGAGAAAAGAAAAGAACATTATCCTAACGACATCATCCTTCTTATCCACAAACAATCTGGCCCTCCTAGACTATCTCCTCAAAACTCAATCTGTTCTCTAACATTGTTGCTAAGGTCAACGGTCCTAACAGGGAAAACATCCAAAAGGGTCGAAAATTCTTGACCTAAATCATGGAAATGACCGGAAATAGAGAGGTTTTGAGGCAACAACCATAACTTACTCAATTGCGCGCAATAATCAAGGAAAATCCGTTGGAACGATATACTAGCAAATAGAGCTCCTTCAAGTAGAGCGCGCACATATGAATCCCTCAGTGACTCTAATAGTTGCTGAAAAACCTCGATCTTTAGGATTAGGGAGTGAGAGTTCTTGCGCTGGAAGAGAAACCGGTGATCGGAGAAGGCCGTGACAAGGTCACCGACGGCAGCGACGACGGTCCGGATGAGCGCCTCGTCAGAAAGGTCTACCGGCACCAGGAAGGCCTTTAGCGACGGTAACTTGCGACGCCGCAGCGATAAGAATATAACCCCAGAATCCATCCAAAAGTTATTTCTTTCCTAGGTTTTTAGTGCACGAAATTGTGATCTCAATGGCGCCAACAACTTGGTATGAACAATTGTAATATCACTCTTTTTCACAACTTCGCACAACTAACCAGCAAGTGCACTGGGTCGTCCAAGTAATAAACCTTACGTGAGTAAGGGTCGATCCCACGGAGATTATCGGCTTGAAGCAAGCTATGGTCATCTTGTAAATCTCATTCAGGCGGATTCTAAATGTTATAATGGTTTTCGAATATAAAGATAAATAAAGCATAAAATAGAGATAGAGATACTTATGTAATTCATTGGTGGGAATTCCAGATAAGCGCATGAAGATACTGTGTTCCTTCTAAATCTCCGCTTTCCTACTGCTTTCATCCAATCATTCTTACTCTTTTACATGGCAAGCTGTATGTTGGGTTTCACCATTATCAATGGATACCTCCCGTCCTCTCAGTGAAAATGGTCCAAATGCGCTGTCACAGCACGGCTAATCATCTGTCGGTTCTCGATCATGTCGGAATAGGATCCATTGATCCTTTTATGTCTGTCACTACGCCCAACACTCGCGAGTTTGAAGCTCGTCACAGTCATCCCATCCCAGATCCTACTCGGAATACCACAGACAAGGTTTAGACTTTCCGGATCTCAAGAATATTCTTCTTCTTCTACTCTCTTCTTTCTTCTTTTGCTCGAGGACGAGCAAAACTCTTTAAGTTTGGTGTGGTAAAAGCATTGCTTTTTTTTTTCCATAACATTTATGGCATCCAAGGCCGGAGAAACCTCTAGAAAGAGGAAAGGGAAGGCAAAAGCTTTCAGCTCCGAGTCATGGGAGATGGAGAGATTCATCTCAAGGGTGCATCAAGACCACTTCTATGAAGTTGTGGCTTGAAGAAGGTGATCCACGAGATCCCTTTCAAACTCAAAAAGGGTCAACTTTGATCAAAGGTTGGACCAAGTCCTCATAAACATTTGTGAAGAGGGCGCTCAATGGAAGAGAAACTCAAGAGGGAAGCCGGTTCAACTGAGAAGGCATGACATCAAGCCCATCACTAGAAAAGGATGGAGCAAGCATGAGGAAATTCCTCCTCATAAAATCCCTGAGATGCCTCAAGGGATGCACTTTCCTCCACAAAACTATGGGGAGCAAATCAACACCTCCCTAGGAGAATTGAATCCAACATGGGACAACTAAGGGTGGAGCACCAAGAACATTCATCCTCCTCCATGAGATAAGAGAAGATCAAAGAACCATGAGAGAGGAACAACAAAGACAAGGGAGAGACATTGAGGAGCTCAAGCACTCCACAAGACCTTCAAGAGAAGAACAAGCCGCCATCACTAAGGTGGACCCGTTCTTTAATTTCCTTGCTCTTATTTTTCGTTTTTCGAAATTTATTGCTTATGTTTATCTATGTTTGTGTCTTTATACATGATTAGTGTCTTAGTGTCTATGCCTTAAAGTTATGAATGTCCTATGAATCCATCACCTCTCTTAAATGAAAAATGTTTTTATTACAAAGAACAAGAAGTACAGGATTTCGAATTCATCTTTAAAACTAGTTAATTATTTTGATGTGGTGACAATACTTTTTGTTTTCTGAATGTATGCTTGAACAGTGCATATGTCTTTTGAATTTGTTGTTCATGAATGTTAAAATTGTTGGCTCTTGAAAAAAATGATGAAAAAGGAGACAAAAAAAAATCTGAAAAATCATAAAAATGATTCTTGAAGCAAGAAAAAGCAGTGAATACAAAAAAAAAAAGAAGAGAAAAACGAAAAAAAAGAGAGAAAAAAGAAAAAGAAAAGAAATAAAGTTGTGATCCAAGGCAAAAAGAGTGTGCTTAAGAACCCTAGACACCTCTAATTGGGGACTCTAGCAAAGCTGAGTCACAATCTGAAAAGGTTCACCCAATTATGTGTCTGTGGCATGTATTGTATCCGGTGGTAATACTGGAAGACAGAGTGCTTGGGCCACGGCCAAGACTCAGAAAGTAGCTGTGTTCAAGAATTATCATACTTAACTAGGAAATCAATAACACTATCTGGATTCTGAGTTCCTAAAGAAGCCAATCATTCTGAATTTCAAAGGATAAAGTGAGATGCCAAAACTGTTCAGAGCAAAAAGCTACTAGTCCCGCTCATCTAATTGGAGCTAAGTTTCATTGATAATTTGGAGTCTATAGTATATTCTCTTCTTTTTATCTTATTTGATTTTCAGTTGCTTGGGGACAAGCAACAATTTAATGTTTGTTTATTAGAGCGATATTAAAATAGTATTAAATAATTAGTTTTTAGATATTTTTATTAGTTTTTAGTTAAAATTCACTTTTCTGACTTTACTATGAGTTTGTGTGTTTTCTGTGATTTCAGGTATTTTCTGGCTGAAATTGAGGGACCTGAGCAAAAATCTGATTCAGAGACTAAAAAGGACTGCAGATGCTGTTGGATTCTGACCTCCCTGCACTCGAAGCGGATTTTCTGGCGCTACAGAAGCCCAATTGGCGGGCTCTCAACGGCGTTGGAAAGTAGACATCCTGGGCTTTCCGCATATATGATAGTCCATACTTTGCCCAAGATTTGATGGCCCAAACCGGCGTTCAAAGTCACCCTCAGAATTCCAGCGTTAAACGCCGGAACCGGCACCAAAATGGGAGTTAAACGCCCAAACTGGCACTAAAGCTGGCGTTTAACTCCAAGAGAGTCTCTACACGAAAATGCTTCATTGCTCAGCCCAAGCACACACCAAGTGGGCCGGAAAGTGTTTATGTCATTTACTCATCTCTGTAAACCTTAGGCTACTAGTTTTCTATAAGTAGACCTTTTACTATTGTATTGAGATATCTTGGTACTATCTTCATTTTTATGCTATCTTAGATCATTGGAGGCTGGCCATTCGCCATGCCTAGACCCTGTACTTATGTATTTTCAACGGTGGAGTTTCTACACACCATAGATTAAGGTGTGGAGCTCTGCTGTTACTCGAGTATTAATGCAATTACTATTGTTCTTCTATTCAATTCCGCTTGTTCTTGTTCTAAGATATCACTTGTTCTTCAACTTGATGAATGTGATGATCCGTGACACTCATCATCATTCTCACCTATGAACGTGTGCCTGACAACCACCTCCGTTCTACCTTAGATTGGGTGAATATCTCTTGGATTCCTGATACACGATGCATGTTGATCGCCTGACAACCGAGTGCTCACCTGCAAACGAGCCAGCCATTCCGTGAGATCAAGTCTTCGTGGTATAGGCTAGAACTGATGGCGGCATTCAAGAGAATCCGGAAGGTCTAACTTGTCTGTGGTATTCTGAGAGGATTCAATGATTGAATGACTGTGACGTGCTTCAAACTCCTGAGGGCGGCGGGCGTTAGTGACAGACGCAAAAGAATCACTGGATTCTATTCCGGCCTGATCGAGAACCGACAGATGATAGCCGTGCCGTGACAGGGTGCGTTAACATTTCCACTGAGAGGATGGAGGTAGCCACTGACAACGGTGAAACCCTTGCATAAGCTTGCCATGGAAAGAGGAAGAAGGATTGGATGAAGACAGTAGGAAAGCAGAGAGACGGAAGGGAAGCATCTTCATACGCTTATCTGAAGTTCCTACCAATGAATTACATAAGTATCTCTATCTTTATCTTTATGTTTTATGCGTTTACACCATACCCATTTGAGTTTGCCTGACTAAGATTTACAAGGTGACCATAGCTTGCTTCATACCAACAATCTCTGTGGGATCGACCCTTACTCGCGTAAGGTTTATTACTTGGACGACCCAGTACACTTGCTGGTTAGTTGTGCGAAGTTGTGTTTATGCCATGGTATTGAACACCAAGTTTTTGGATTCATTACCGGGGATTATTTGTGTTGTGAAAAGTATTGATCACAATTTCGT
>QBTX01002859.1:0-14249 GCA_003063285.2 Arachis monticola | reverse complement strand
CTTTCTCTGTTTTTACCCTTTTTCAGTCTTTTTGGCAACCGATTTTTTTACTATAATTCATAATCAATTAGCAGCACTAAAACACCCCATCTTTTCTACCATGATTTTAACAAAAATTGAACCTCAATTAACCTTAGGGTTTCGTTTTCTCCACTGAGCCCAAAGAGAACATGAACTTTTAAAGCTTGAATTCATCAAATTTCATCAGAAAATTTACACCAAAATTTTCACCAAGAATCATCATATATGCAACCAATGTTTAGCACACCAATTTATACAACATTCACAACAACTCAAACACAAATAATCAAGGCATTAATTTCGTCAACGTGGACCGCCTACCTGGATTTTAAGCTGCCTCTATAAATTCAATGCAAACATTTCTAGGTGACGTATAAGCACGTTTTCCTCCTAAATCACATAAAAAACACATATTAAGCATGTTTATCGAAAACCGATCAAAGAGAAATTCGCCTTGCTTGACGTGCAGCCAACTCACCTTGATCCCAAGCTCTAATGTATAAGTCTGAAGCAAGATTCAAATGCATAGAAAAAAAGAAAAAGGACTCATTTTCAAACTCTAAAAAAGAATAGATTGATTTGAGTTATTATAGTTCTCAGCAGAAATCAAGCTTTGAAAGATTTCTGAGAACTAAGAACTTTTCTCTTCTTTTCACTCTACCTAAATTTTCAGGCCACAAAGTGTTATTAATACATGAGAACCAGCCTTGGGGGTATTTGGAGTTAGGGAGAGATTGTGATTGGTTGGCTTGGGAGTGGATAAAATAATAAATTATAAACATTCTTTTTAGTATTTATAACTACTAAAACTTAGATGCTGTATCCGAAAACTGCCAAACATAGGTCTCTAAAAATTCATTTTCTGACTTCGTCTAACTAGCTATAAATGACCTTCAGATAACAAATATTATTTATGAGAATATTCTTTAAATCCTATCGAGAATAAAAATGGCCTGTAGCATTGCTAGAAATGTTCTATCAGAGAGTCTGCTTGGTGTCATATAAGCTTAATATATTACTGTTATCAACCAGTAAATTGTTGAACCTCTGGGTTGCTAAAACCGGTTTTCATTATTTTTTTAATTTTTTTTTTTTTTTTATTTTTTGATGTATTAAATATCATTCACAGAGCTATCTCAATACTTAAAGTATTAATGATATATCATTGCCTAATTATCATCATCTGTCCTCTCATTAAAAAGCGGGATCATCTACAATTCCGTTTGTTGTCAAACTAAGCCTACTATTTACGGAAAAAGAAAAAACCGAATTCAATAAACTCCTAAGCCGATATGTAGTTCAAAACACTAGGTTCTTTCGGGCTTCGCGGACCGCCGTTATTCGGAGCTTTTCTTGTGTAGTGATTCTAAGTCTTTGTGTCGGAAAAGTTCTTAACTGAACATTGAATGACCATAATGGGACATTGAGGATGAGGATGCATACCTTCGATGATATATCACAAGGTTTTTCTCCTTACTTGATTCTTCCGGTAGCGAAATATCGTACTTTTAACAAAGGATCTCAGCGTACTCGAAAAATCGGTATATGTCGAAGAGCTGATCACTTGCTTATTTGTTTGTTTGTTACATTTATATACTTAAAAAAAAAAAAAAAAAAAAAATCTCAAAATTTTAGTACATGAAAAAGTGATAGCGGGTAATCAGACTTTCATCTTATCTTCCCATTCCCAAGTGTGTTCTTTTTTCCTCCTTTGTCCCCCCAAGTCTACTTTGACTAATGCAGGACTAGTACTTTGATCCTGCTTCTCAGCTGCTTATCACTTTTTCCTACGATCTGAACTGGTGATGCTTGATACGTCAATGATCATAATCATTTCCTCGTTATACACTTTGACTATATATTAATTGTACTCTTGTCTTAGCTGTGTTCTGTTTTTAAAAAATCGTCACTCTCATCGGAAATATATTTCTTAAGTCATTTAAAATATTTTTGAATAAAAAAAAACATCCCTATAGAAGGTTTTGACAGATTATGGAGGAAGGGGCTACTTGATAAGCTACTAGACCGACTCTTAAAGTATGGGAAAAGGTCTCTATGGATCGTGGTGTTAAGCTTATTAGCTAAGGGCATCCTACCGTATCTCCCAGTAGTCATATCTCTGGGATTACTTTAGAAAAAACTAAGGGTCTCCCTCACTAAAACTCTCTAAGGCGGTCTCTTCTATTATCGGCCATCATTAGCTCTATTTGTACCGCGCCTGCTATATGTGTGTCTGGATCTATCTGGCGAATCCCTTATCTATCTCAGTTAGCGTTTTGCACTAAGTCTGGACCTAAGACACTAGCTACTTCGTCCTGCCGTCGTCAATTCCAAACATACAATGGTGTCTGACATCTCCTTCCGTAGAAAGCTTCATTTATCATGGCTGCCAGTCCCGGATAACTTTGTTAAACATGGTTAACTGTTGTGTAGAATACGAACTCGATCACTCAATGGCAAATACCTCAGTCTATCCCCAACTACCTTGGTTTATCCGATCACACAAGATGCTAGCTGATATGTCTCAATTGTTCTGGGCATCTATGTTCGCCGCTGATTGTCCGATCTATCTAGGATTGGTATGCTCTCATCACCTCATATGTTAATTCCTGTTCCCAATCGTTGCTTTCTGGAAAGCTCCCTAGAATCTAGAGGTAAACCTCAGATCTCGATCTGAAACAATTGAACGAGGTATTTCCTGTTGCAATCGTTCTTACGATTCTTGGATATTATATCCGTGCAGCCTTTCTAATGTTATAGTCAACTGAATCGAAAAGGAAGTGCGCTGACTTTGTCAACATGTCCATGATACGAGTTTATTTATGGTGAAAAAATGAATTTCCTCCCAAAACACACACCCCAAATCTATACCAGGCAATGCACCGGGTTGCATCAAGTAAATAAAACCACGGTCGGATGAGGTCGATCCACAGGATTGATGGATCAAGTCAATTACTTACGTGTCACTATAGTTTGTCAAGCTAACATTTAGTTGGTATGGTGTTGAAATTTGATGAAGACTAGCGATAGTAAATCAGAGAATTTAAAGGTTTTGCAGAAAATAAATGTGCAGAAATTATAAGTTACTAGCAAGAAAAGTAAATTGCAGAACCTTAAATTAGCACAGAAATGTAAATTTGCATTAATGTTAAAGGGAATTGGAATTGGATTTGCAGAAATTAAACAAGCGGAATTCAATTTCACTTATTCCATTGTCCTCTCTTTACTCCTAGCCCTTCCTTCTTGCTTCACCCTTTCTCCAAGCTTTCTTCACCTATAATTAATCAACCAAACTCATCAAAGCTATGCTCAAAATCATGAGGTATTCATTCTTTCATAATATGCAACAAATATAGCATAAAACCTCATGAAATGGCATGAATTCATAAATGGTTGATTCAATTAAGGGAAACATGAAAATCTACCAACTTGGCTTGCTTACGGCTCAAGAAAGTGCATAAAACCTATTGAAAACAAAGGAAAAAGGCATAGAAAAACATGTCATGATGACATGTCATCAGTCCACAATTACCCAAATGGCATCGTGTCCTGTTGAGGTCCTTGGCGATCCCGTGACAAAATCCATAGTGATCTGCTCCCATTTCCATTGTGGTATTTCTAAGGGTTGCAGGGTTCCTGACGGTTTCTGGTGTTCCACCTTCACCTTCTAGCAGGTTAAACATTTTGAGACATAATCAGCTACCTCTTTCTTCAAGCCCGGCCACCAGAACATTTGTTTCAAATCCTGATACATCTTTGTTACTCCAGGATGCATAGAAAATCTACTTTGATGAGCTTCTGCAATAATACTTTGCCGTAAATCTCCAGAGCTAGGCACACAAATTCTGTTCTTGTATCTCCAGAGGCTGCTACGATCTAATCTTACAGCTTCTGGTTCCTCTACTTTCATCCGTCTCAGCATCGTCATCATTTCTGAATCCTGTGCTTATGCTTGCTGAATCCTAATCTTAATATCTGGAGTTATATGCAATTGGGCCAAACGGACTCCACTTGACGTCTCAGTCATAGCCAACTTAAGGTCCTCAAATTCCGCGAGTAACTTTTCTTCCTTTATCATCATCCAAGAGATATTCAAATTCTTCCTGCTCAAAGCGTCTGCCACCACGTTCGCTTTTCCTGGGTGATAACTTAACTTAAAATCATAGTCCTTCAGGAACTCCATCCACCTTCGCAGTCGCATATTAAGATCCTTCTGGTCAAAAATATACTTTAAACTTTTGTGGTCAGAGAAAACTTCTAGTTGAGCGCCATACAAATAGTGTCTCCAGATCTTCAGAGCAAACACCACTGCAGCTAACTCCAAGTCATGCGTCGGATAATTTCGTTCATGAGGTCTCAGCTGCCGGGAAGCATAAGCCACCACATTTTTGTCTTGCATCAGCACACATCCAAGCCCTTTATGAGAAGCGTCACAGTATACTTCAAAAGGTTTCTGCGGGTCGGGTAATACTAATACAGGTGCAGTTGTTAACTTCTCCTTAAGCATCTTGAAACTTCTATCACACTCAGCCGTCCAAACGAACGGAACTTCCTTTCGTGTAAGGTAAGTCAAAGGTAAGGCTATCTGTGAAAATCCTTTGATGAACCTCCGGTAATATCCAGCAAGTCCGAGGAAACTCCAAACTTCTGTAACGGTCGTAGGTAGTTCCCATTGCACTACTGCTTCAATTTTTAAAGGATCCACTGCAATTCCTCCCTGTGATATAACATGTCCCAAAAATGCTACCTTCTCTGTCTAGAACTCGCACTTTGATAGTTTAGCATATAACTTCCGAGTCCTTAGTATCTGCAATACAGTCCTTAGATGCTCTTCATGCTCTCTTTCTGTCTTCGAATAGATGAGAATATCGTCTATGAAGACTACTACGAACTGATCGAGGTACGGACAGAAAATATGATTCGATGTAATCCATGAAAATCGCAGGAGCATTATTAGTCCAAACGACATAACCATATACTCATAGTAACCATATCGAGTTCTAAATGCGTAGTCTCGGTAATATCTATTTCTTTCAACTCGAATCTGTTGATAGCCCGAGTGTTATAAATCAATTCTTTCGAAAACCCAAGAGTTTCACTTCATCTCCCTCGCTCAAAACCAAGAAACCACAGAAAAAAACGGGAAAAAAAAAAAGGGAGAGGAAGGAAAACAATAAAGGGAAAAAAAAGGAGAAGAGAAAAATTAAGGTGAATACTCTGTTTTCGAAGAATTGATTTGTGATCTGGCTATCACCAGATTCGAGTGAAAGACAGATATACCGAAGACTGCATTTAAACTCGATATGGTCACTATGAGATATGGTTATGTCTGTTTGACTAACTAATCTCCGAATTTTATGATACAGAATCATTATCTGTCGTACACTCACAGTTCGTAGTAGTCTTCATAGAGATTATTCTCATCTATTCGAAGACAGAAAGAAGATGAAGAGCATCTAAGGACGTATTGCAGATACTAAGGACTAGAGTTATATGCTAAACTATCAAAGTGCGAGTTCTAGACAGAGAAGTAGCATTTTTGGGACATTGTTATATCACAGGGAGAATTGCAGTGATCCTCTTAAAAATTGAAGCAGTAGTCAATGGGAATACCTACACCGTTACAGAAGTTTGGAGTTCTCTCGGACTGCTGGATATTCCGGAGGTTCATCAAAGGATTCAAGATAGCTTACTTTGACTTACTTTACACGAAAGGAAGTTCCGTTCGATTGGGCTGAGTGTGATAGAAGTTTCAAGATGCTTAAGGGAAGTTAACAACTGCACCTTATTAGTACTACCCAACCCGCAGAATACCTTTTGAAGTATACTGTGACGCTCTCATAAAGGAGTTGGATGTGTGCTGATGCAGTGACAAAACTAATGTGGTGCTTATGCTTCCGCAGCTGATGACTCAAGACGAGAATTATTTGACGCATACTTGGAGTTAGCTGCAGTGGTGTTTCTCTGAAGATCTGGACACATTTGTATGCAGCTCAATTGAAATTTTCAAAAAAAAAGTTTATATTTGAACCAGAAGGATTTAATATGCGACTGCGAAGTGGATGATCTGAAGGACAGATGATTTAGTTAGTTTATCCCCAGGAAAAGCGAACGTGTGGAGACGCTTGAGCAGGAGAATTTGAATATCTCTTGGATGATGATAAGAGAAAATACTCCGATTGAGACTTAAGTTGGCTATGACTGAGACGTAGTGGAGCCGTTTGGCCATTGCATATAATCCAGTATTAAGATTAGATTCAGCAAGCATAAGCACAGGCTAAGAAATGATGACGATCTTGAACATGAGAAGTAGAGGAACCAAAGCTTAAGATTAGATCGTAGCAGCCTCTGGAGATACAAGAACAGAATTGTCGTCCCTAGTTCTGGAGATTTACGGCAAAGTATTATTGCAGAGCTCATCAAAGTAGATTTTCTATCCCTGGAGTAACAAAGATGTATCAAGGATTTGAAACAAATGTTCTGGTGCGCCTTGAAGAAAGAGGTAGCTGATATGTCTCAAAATGTTCCTGCTAGAAGGGAGGTGAGAACACAAACGTCAGGAACCCTGCAACCTTAGAATACCACAATGAAAATGGAGCAGATCACTAGGATTTTGTCACGGGATTGCCAAGGGCCTCAACAGGACACCATTTGGGTAATTGTGACTGATGACATGTCATCATGAATGTTTTCTATGCCTTTTTTCTTGTTTTTCAATAGGTTAATCAACTTCTTGAGCCTAAGCAAGCAAGTTGTGATGATTTCTATTTTCCTTAATTGATCAACATTTAAATCATTGCCATTTTATGAGTTTTATGCTATATTTTGTGATATAATGAAAGAATGATACTAACTCATGATTTTGAGCATAAGCTTTGATGATTTGGTGATTAATTATTAGGTGAAAAACTTGAAGAAGAGGGATACAAGAGAAGGGCTAGGAGTAAAGAGAGACATGGAATAAGTGAAATTAATCATGAAGCAAAAGTTGACTAAAGTTAGCCTAAAGTTAGACCCTAACGTGAGGGTAACGTTGATGAAAATTACTCCTGGCACCCCCACGTTTCCCACAAGTTAGCCCCTAACTTGAGCTACGTTAGGCATGAGAACTTCCTGCCACCACGTTGCGCCAACGTTAGACCCTAAAACTACTTGGGAGCAACGTGGACATGAAAATACAAGGAGAGGGGCAAAAGTTTGCGCCATACGTTCCCCCTAACTTTGAGCTAACGTTGGCGCACAACACCACAAGCATACAAGGGTATACTTCCAACAAGAATAAACTGAGCTACAGAGCTCCAAATGAGGTGATTCAAAGCATTGGAGAATATGGAATCAGAGCTTTCCCAAGCATATATGGACTGCATGGTGGACACTAAAATGAGAGAAAACTGCCCCATGTGCATAAGAACGAGACTGGAACCTGCAGTGAGGCCAAATGACTCTGCACCTTCGAGGATATAACTCGAGCTGTAGAGCTCCAAATAATGTCTCCTAACGGCATTAGACAAGTGACTCACGGCTTTCCAACAATGTATATAGTATGGGTGGAAATACATTTGAGCCTCAGAACTGGCTTTCGCCAACGTTTGAGGCTAACGTTACCCAAACGCTGCACACACAAAGCACGACCTTGCCCTTTCAAATGATCATAACTTGAGTTTAGATGTCCAATTGAATGATTCAATGGTTCGAAAGCTGACATTCAGAGCTTTCCAACCATATATGATAGTCATATTGGCATAAATTGGCAACAGACAAGAGACAAATGTGGGCCATAAATGTGCATAAGGGAGCCAACGTTAGGTCAAGTAAGACCCAACGTTGGCACCAACGTTCATACCAAGCAAGTTTGTGCTGCTATGAAAGTTGGAGCAAAGTAGACCCCTAACTTTACCCAACTTTTGTCCAACTTTGCAAAACTCCAACCGGTTCATTAGTTCACTTGGTTCTCCTCAAACTCCAGACAATCAACAAGGCTCTTTCAACCAATCCACCAAGAGCAAGGCCCTGACATCACTCAAAGCACAGAACATAGATAAATAAGGATTTCATTAATTATAATTTGTTTTAATTTCATTTTCATTTCCATTTGTAAAGCTATATAAGGCACATTTTCAATATTGTGAGGAGGCTGCTCCACTAGGGAGCATTAGGATATTGAGAGCTCTCTCTTAGTTTTCAATTTCGTTTTGAATTGGTTGGAATTGAGAAATCTGTTCAATCTCACTTGACGATTTCTTGGTATACTTTCTCTGCAGCAATGAATTTCCCATCCTGTTTACTTATCACATTCTTCTTGCTTGCAATTTACTTTCCATTTAATCTTTTATTTTTTTTTTTAATTCTGTTTTTGTTGTCCTGAGATCTGCTTCTGGTTACTTGTCTCTTGTCAGATCTTAATTCCAATTTTACATTCTCTGTTTATTGTTTTTCAATGTTTATTTACTTTCTGTTTTGGTTTCCGAATCAATCAAATCATCTTTTACTTCTTCTGCTGTTGCAATTTCACTTTTCCTTGTTATATCTCTGCAAACAATTCCCAATCTTTAATTTATTCATACAAAAATTTGAATTTAAGTTTCTTCTTTGGCCATACTTTTCTTCATTTTTTTTTTTTTTTTTATTTTTATTTCAACTTTAATTCTCTGCATTTTCATTCTCCTCAAATTTCACCACACCACCTCACATGTTAGCTTGACTAAACTAATCACCACTAAAATTGCTTAACCATAATCCCTGTGGGAACGACCACTCACCCTGTGATTTTTATATCTAATGCGAACCCGTGCACTTGCGGTTAGATTTAGTGTTTGGAGAGAATTTATTTCACGCCAAAATACATAATAAGTTTCCGATGAACCAGATATCTAACTCAACTTATTAAGTGTGGTGACGAAGTCTAGATCAAGCCTTTTATTTATTTGTTTTCTTTTGTTTCTGTAAAAGTGGAACAAGGTGTTTGACGTTTTGCTCATAAGAAATTTCATCTCTCATAATGAGTAATTCAAAATTTTTCTTGTTGTGTTTTCTACAAAACTAAATAGAGTTAACATCTTTATTGTAAAAATTTCTATGGCATATCACCCACCATCACTATCCTAATATGGCTGGGATACTAACCAAGAAACTTCAATTCGGCACTCCAATATGGAGATAAGCTCAGAACCACATGATCAGAAAGAAAATCATATGGATAATTCCTCACCACACTACAAAAATAATGCAAGTCAATGATTCTATCGGTGCCGTGGGAAGGAATTTATGGCCCATACTGAAATCAACAACACGATATCATCACTTGGACTCATACTATCCCGAAAAGCCCTTTCAAATCACGCACCCATCACCAAACTTCCTATGAACCACTCATGTTTCCAGAATTTGAGTCTAGGTTTCAACAGAATGCGGAGGAATATCACAAATCCTGGAGGGAACTAAATCCTCTCTCAAGGAGACGGATAAGCAATTGGAGGACACGATAAACGCTTAAGAACTACTCATCCAAGGATAAATAAAGACAATTGATGGCATTGAAGGATAAAGTGAAGAGCATGCATATGGAGCCACTGCAGATCAAGTGAAGCTTTCAAATGAATAATGTAGCTGGTTGAACCATGAAACTCCCTTGAGATGAAAGAGAACAGAGAACTCATCAACCCTTGCACAAACATCCCTGATCAAAACTCAACATTTAATCCAGATTGAAAGGTGATGACGAGGAGATGAAGAAATGTTGGGAAGATCATGCAAACCTCCCCCATATAGAGCCGATCCTGAAACAAATTCTGGGTGTAAAAGAGGAAGTAAGAGGACGAAGAAAGTGAAGAAGCTCATTCAACTAGTAAGGACTAAGTAGAGAGTCAGGAACCAAGTACAAAAGAGCTAGTATGGAACCACAAAATCAGAAGACATAATCCCAACAATCACACAAGCACCAAAACATGGATTCAAAGAAGTAACTCCGGCAAGCACAAGCGACGCACCAACGAAGCAGAAACACAAGAGACGGGTCACACATAGCAGAGTGCAACCATCGTCCGGACCATATAGCAGGCAAGCTCATCAAGCAATGTACAAATGCTATGCCTGAGAGAAACCAAGAGGGGGCAATAGCTGATATCTTCTCCTCTCTTCAAAGCATTACCTCTTGAACAAATTGGGACAAAGAGCGGAAGAAAAGTAAACAAGCATTACAGCTCCTAAAAATACAAGGAAAGTTTCTTTCCTTAGCTTGTTAAATTTTCAGTAAATTGGCGCATATTGGTTATTTAAGTTTGTGTTGCCGTGCTAACAAACTGTTTTCTCCATTTTCATGGTAGTATTGATCAATGTTCTAAAAATAGTGACAATAAATTCTAAGTTTGGGGTGCACTATTTTTTTTCTAGCAAATCAATCACAACATCAACTCTGCATAATCAAGATTTGCATACAAAAAATGTTATTTTTCTTTATGGATAATTTTAGTTTCCTCTGTTGTTTCATTTAGTACTACTTGTTTTTAATGTCTTTTCATTATTTTATGTTAATACTGATGTTAGAAGATAATAACTAAGCATTTATTCAGACAGTACTCTTCATTTGGTGATCTTATTTTAAAATAACACGTTTCTTTATGTTTTAGTTTTACATATCAAATAAATGCTAATTAAATTTTAATAGTCTTAAGTTTGGTGTTGCACTGATCTAAGCAACAATTTGGCTACAATCTCTTATGGATACTTTGATAATCCAAGTAAAGTGTCACATAAGTTTTGGTAGTGTCCACTATTCTTTATGATATGACTATTATGCTCACTTCTTGAAGACTTACAAACCACATGTCTCTGTCTCTTGTGCTTATTATTAATCTTAATATTTTCTTGCTTAATTTTTTTTTTTTTTGCTGTATTACATTTATTGTTTATATGACTATGTGTTATTCAGCATCCGTTTAGCCCCATAGCCAGCGCAGTCTAATAGTTGCTTGAGCGATGAGCAACGTATTCTGAGTTTGGCAAGGAAGAGGAAGAGTATAGGAGAAAAGGCCACAATAAGTAAGATTGAACACTTAAGTGTAAATAGTTCCTTTTCCTTCCACTTTTGTTTCAAGCACCATAACACTACATGTATTTGTCTGACCTTCTCTAGTATGTCATGTGTTATTGAAAAGGCATAGTTTGATTTCTAAATGGCAACCATGGTGGCTATTCATTATGATTCCAACTTGATTTTGTGTTATTCAACAACGCATACAAAGATATGATCATAACACAAACAAGGTACATTAAAGAGAGTTTAGCATGTCACTGATCAGTATTGGAAAGTAGTATAATGATTGATCGGCTTAATCGCATTGCTTTTTATTTAATTGAAGTTTTCATCTAACATAAAATTAAATCTGTTTGAAAATCATGAAAACACTTTTTTAAAAGAACAAACAAAAAAAGCGAAAAGAAAAAGAGGAAAGAGTGAGAAAGCTCGATAGGCTTCTGAGTCACCGTAATCGGCAATTTAATTTGTTAAGTGCTGTGGTGTTTGTGTCAATCGAAGCAAATGCTGACAAAAAAACACCTTAGAAGTCAAGGCTAGGCTCAAAGTGCAAAAGCACTCCCTCCAAGCTCAAGGCTCTGAGCATCAATGATATAGAGTACGTAAAGAAAAGAAAGACAATGGGCTTCAATGAAGCCTCTAATAAAAATGCTTGTTCTGGCTTATGTACAACGTGGTAACTTAACAACAAAAGATTTTAGAAGTCGTAATGTTGTTATCTTACTCAGGCAAGCACCAAAGGTAAAAGCTAAATAAGAAAATCTAATAATTTGTTTCAAGGAAAAATAAAGGATTCCAAAGAGATTTAGCTTGATCTTTTCTTTTATTTACATTTTCTTTGTGATTGTAGATGCTTAGAAAACTACTTACCATTGAACATTGAGTTTGCTATTCTTCTTACCTTGGATTGTCATTCTTTATTGATGATTCTTTCTGGCTGGGACAAGCAAGGTTTAAAGTTTGTTTGTGATGACATGTCATCATACACTGTTTTTCTATGCTTTTCCTTTTGTTTTCAATAGGTTTTAATGCACTTTCTGAGCGTAAGCAAAGCCCAGTGTTAGATTTCATTGTTTCCCTTAATCTGAATCAACCCATTTATAGAATCATCTCATTGCATCAGGTTCTTATGATATATTGTTTGCATATTTAATTTTTTTATATCTCATGTTTTAGCATAGCTTTGAATGTTTGGTTGATTTATTAATAGGTGTTAATGAGCTGTGGGAGAAGAAGGGTGACCGGGATATGGTCTAAGAAGAAGGACAATGGGATGAAGCTGAAATTGAATCATGAAGCATGAAAAGTTTGGACCTAAAGTTAGTCCTCAAGTGACCTAACGGTGAGGGCTAACGTAGGCTGAAGAGAGCTCGGCCTGGCCACCTACGTTTGGAGCCAATGTTAGCCCCTAAGTTGAGGCTAACGTTGGCATGAAAACCCTCTCCCTGGATCCCAACGTTTGCGCCACCCGTGTAGACACCCTAACTTGGAGCTACGTGGCACATGACATAATAAAGGGAAGGGCAAACAGTTTGCGCCCAACGTTTGCACCCTAACTTTGAGGCTAACGTTGCTTCGCCACAGCACCACACAGCAAAAGGGGTATAGTACTGCTCCAAAAGAATAATTGAGCTACAAAGCCCATGAGTATTCAAGAATGTGAAAGTAAGGATAAGATCAAGCTTTCAAGCATATATGCACTACGCATGTGACACAAAATTGAGGAGAAAACTGCCACAAATTTTGTTATAAACGAACATGGTGGCACCTGCATGAGGCCAATCGAACCTCTGCACCTTCAAAGAGATACTCGAGCTGTAGCTCCAAATAAAGTCTCCCAACGCATGGACTAAGTAGACATTCCGGGCCTTTCCAACAAATGCTATAGCTATGCGGTGGCAATACATTTGCAGCCCCAAAACTGGCATTTTATTTTTGTTCGCCAACCGTTTGAGGGCTAACCGGGTACTCGATCAAGCTGCTACATCAAGCCGCGGCCTTGCCTCTCAAATGATCAATAACATGAGTATAGAGGTACCAAAGAGTTGATTTAGTTCGTGAAAGAACTACATTCAGAGACTTTCCAACCAATATATGATGTTTACTATTGGGTCATAAAAATTTGGAACACTGACAAGAGGAACAAATTGGGCGCCATAAAACTGTGCATGGGAGGCCAACGTTAGGGTCAAAGTTAACCCCTAAACGTGCACCAACGTTTATACCAGCAAGTTTTGTGGCTCTATGAAGCTGGAGCAAGTTAGACGCCTAATTTCGCTCCCAACTTTGGATCAACTTTTGCAAAACTCCAACACCGGTTCATTTGGTTCACTTCGGTTCTCCTCAAACCAGACATATCAACAAGCTCTTTTTCAACCAATGCCACCAAGAGCAAAGGCCCATGACATTACTCAAAGGCACAAGAAACTAATAAAATAGGAATTTCATTAATTGTAATTGTTTTAATTTCTTTCCATTCTCCATTTTGTAAAGCCTATATAAGGCATCATTTCACTTTTGTGAGGAGTGTGGCTCACACTAGGAGCATAGGATTGAGAGCTCCTTAGTTTTCAATTTTGGTTTTGATTTGGTTGGTTATATTTTGATGAATTTCCTAGTTTCTCATCTCACTTGAAATTTTCTTGTTTACTTTCTCTGCACAATTGAATTTCATTCTGTTTACTATTCACATTTCTCTTGCTCTTGCAATTACTTTTTTTATTTCTTCTTTTCTTTGTTGATTGGAGTTTGTTTTTTTTAAGAATCTATTGTATCCATTGTTAGTCTAGATCTAATTCCCAAGTTTACATTCTATTATATGCTCTTTCATGTTATCACATTTCTGTTTTGTTCCGAATCAATCAAATCTCATCTTTACAATTCTCTGCTTGTGCAATTAACTTTCCTTGTTTATTTCTGCAAACCATTCCCATCCTTACATTCTAATCAATTACATTTTCTTGCAATTAAGTTCTTCGCAATTTAACTTTCTTGCCACTTTAAGTTTCTGCACATTTAATTTTCTGCAACTTTAAATTCTCCTGCATTTTATTTCTGCATCTAATATACTTTCGTACTCCAAGCATCAATTATGTTGTTGGCACTATTATTCAGGCCACTAAAATTGCCTTGATCCATCAATCCTTTTTGTGGGATGACCACCATAACTCCCTGTTAAGTTTCTTATTACTTGAAT
>QBTX01002858.1:0-14294 GCA_003063285.2 Arachis monticola | reverse complement strand
TCCATCAACAGTAGAAATTCCAACTAATCAACTCCCAGTCAAGGCRTTTATTCATATTAATTAAATTTCCTCAATTTAATTTCCAATTTACTTAACTCAACTTCTTGGAACATCTGATTGATAAAATAGCACACTTTCTGCAACTCGTTGGGAYACGACCTGGGACTTAAAACTCCTAGTAATTTTTAATTTAAACTCTCTGTGACATATTTCTAAATTGATAGGCAGATTTTCGGTGAGTTAAGAACTATACTTGCAACGTAGCCATTTTAATAATTTTTAATTCACCAACTTCCGTACCTCATCACTCATGTTGGATTTGGTTTACAATTAATGCAATTTGATGTTGATGTTTCCTTCATATTGATCTAGCTTGGTATTATTGATTTCTTGCTTATGAAGTTATGGGTCTCCTTAATTTTAGCATTTTGCGATGTTTACTTTTATTTCATATTAGGTGTTTGATATAATGCTTCCTATAGTTTTTGAGTAGCTCTCTTGACCCTTGGCCTAGGTTAAGGGGATTGAGTGATCTTGAGTCTTTGGACTTCATTGAATTGGTAATTCTAGAATCCTTGGGGATCGATTTGATAACCATTGACTCTAGCCTACTACTGAGTTAATTAGTAGCTAGGTTGGAACTTATGGATTGATGTTGATCAAGCCATTTGACGTACTCCAAGCCTAGGAGTAGACATTARGTGCTTAAGGCTTTAGTGAGTAGACCTAATGAGCTCGGTTCCGCATGATTATCAATGTTTGAATTGTTGACAAGGATAGTGATCTCAATTACTTAGTCTTAGCCAAGAGTCCTTTATCTTACTTTCTTTAATTGCTTGTTTGATCTACGCGTCTTGCTCATTTAATTTCTTGCCCTCTTATTAATCAAAACCCCCTTGCTTTCTCATAGCCATTAATTGACCACTTCATTGCTATCCTCGTGAGATGATCCGGGGTCTAAATACTTCGGTTAATTCTTATTTAGGGTTTGTACTTGTGACAACACCATAATTTTAATTTGATGTGAGAGTTATTTGTTGGTTTGGAGCTATGCTTACAACGAGTTAATCCCTTTCTTTAAGAAGAAAATCTAAACCGACAACAAATCTTTTGTATCAAATTAATAGCGCCGTTGCCAGGGATAGCAATGGTGCTATGTTATTGGCTATTGTATATATTGTGAATAGCTTGATTTTTGGTTTGTTTGTTGGCTTTTTCTAGATATAGGAGTTTATTTCCTTTGTTTCTTATTAGTTTTATTTTTGTCTTCTCTTATCACCATGAATTCTCATCCTTTTGGCTATGAATGTAGTTCAAACTATGTTGTAGGAAATGGAAGCTTCACTGAGGATGTGCATCAAGGATTTGAAAATCAAGGATGGGAGGAACCCCAAGCTCGAGAATAACCTTCTTGGAAAAAACCTCCTCTGAACTCATATGGGTATAATCTTGATCCTAATGCATACCAATCCAATGTGTGTGATGACCCTTATTGTGATTGTCAACCACAACCACCACATGCATATGAACCCCCTCCGCAACATAATTTTGAACCACCCTACTCACAAGCCTACTACCACCATTTACCTCTATATGACCCCAACCCATACCCACCATACCAACCACCATATGAACCATATCTAGTACCACCACCTTTCCAATACCAATACTCCCATGAACCACAAAGTCTATATACACCACCTCAAGAATTTCACCGATATTAACCACCTTCCAATTATAACAACCTTCCCTCAAACAATGAACCTTCTATTTCACCATCACCTTCCGATGAAGCCCCCATGTTGGAATTGATAGATCTTGAATCTTATATCTTCAGGTGACAAGAGGAGGATGAAAAGAAGTTTGTGAAGTTAAGAGCAAAAATGGCTATCATGGTAGAAGCCATTGGTAACATGATCTCATCCCGCCTAAGCCTATACGATCAAGGCACTCCCATTATTGAATGTGGAGAAGCAACCAAAGAGCTTGGCGAGGGAGTGAACTTGAAGCTCCATGGAGAGGAGGAGAAATTAAATCAGGAAATACAACAAAGGGAGGAGGTAGAAATTAGTGAACAAAAGGAAGTAGTGGTTGGATGTTTAGGATATGTTGAGCACATAAAGGAATATCAAGTCGAAGAGCCCTCTTCCACGAAGTTTGGAAGGGATGTTAAAGAGGAGAGTGATGTTGAGAAAGTGGATAGAGAGTCGAAGGAAATTGATCAAGAAGTGGATTCTATCATTAGTGATTTTTTGTCCACATTGATCGATCCCCTTGATGACCTTGTCGAGCCTTCTTCTAGTGAGTTGGAAAGCAATGTTGAGGAGGGCGTGCAACCTCCAAGGCATAGTGTGAATGAATCATTGGAAGAAGTGTCCCAAGCAATAAGCCCTCCTATCTATGATGATTCCGCATCAACATATGATCCTTTTGAGTTTGAAGAGTCCTTCCCCACTGTGCTTGGAATTGATGACGAGGTAGACTTCACTAAACCTCCTATCTATGATGAGAGTGATGGGGAAGAGATAGAAGAAATTGGTGAAGAAGAGTGTGAACTTGAAGAAGCTTGGCGAGAGGTAAAGCCCAAGGAACCTTGCCAAGTGGTAGAAGCCCCTAGAAGAGGATGGACGGGAGTAGAACGTGCTTTATCAAGATCATTGGGAACTCTTCCACCTAGGTTGTCAACCAATCTTTCATTTGAGTGGGTAAAACTTCTAACTCTTAGCTTTATTATCCCACTTGAGTATGGCTTGCTTGAGACGGATGGCCAACTTAGGGCGCTTTGTGGAATTAAGCGAAAAAGGAGGATGTTAAGTGGTTGGCGTTGTAAATCTAGACTCATTATGGTTGAAGTTTCAAGGAGAAAAGATTGGTGTCGTGCTCAATTAAATGGGTCTAGGAGGATAGTTTGGTGCCCTCATGAGGATTCAGCTTTCTTGTCACCCGGACAGAATCAAGGCAATCAACTAGAAGATGGGTGTGAAGATAAGATATGGGATCCTGGATCACAACATGGAAATCAACTTTGGGAACTCATATCTTGGAGAGAACCTCACTAAAGCTTGGTGAAAATGGTTGGAACTTCTGACAACCAATTGAAGGACAAGCACTCTTGGAGGTTGAAGGATGAATATAGGCATAAACCACCTTGACAAGGAGCCTCCCAAATGTCCAACTTAAGGACTTAAACTAAAAGTGCTTGGTGGGAGACACCCCACCATGGTAAACTCTTTCCATTCTCTTGTAAATATAATGAATGAATTAATTGGGTTCCATTGTATATAATCTCTTTACTTCTTAGTATATTTTGCTTTGCGTGTGCTTGCTAAGGTGTTTATAGATTCTATGCCTTAATTAGGGATGATTCCTTGAAATTGAGTTTTTGCTTGGATTGCAAGTTTCCTCAATTTGTTGGAAGAATCCCCAAAAATTTTAAAATATGTTTAATTTTGCATCTTAGCTGGTTTTGGAGTCCTAGAGGAGACTAGGAAGATTATGAGCTATTCTTGGTGCTCTTAAAAAAAAAATCATCCACGCGCAAGCGCACAGTGCGCACGCGTTGGCTGCGCATTTAAGCTTTCTGGGCCAAGGACCAGAGAGTTGTGCCAATTTTGGGCCAACTCTGTGCCTTAACCCACGCGGACGCACGCTGTACGTGTCTGCGCCCCTTTGCGTTTCCCTACCCACGCGTAGGCGCACCTGGCACCTCTACGGCGCCTCCGCGCCCTATCATCATTCAACTCATCCACGCGCAAGTGCACAGTGTACGCGCGCGTTGATGCGTTTTTGCATCACCCAGGCCAAAAGACCCGAGAGTTATGCCAACTCTGGGCCATTTTTATGCCTCTGGCCCAGCTCACCCGCGCGGACGTGCACGGTACGCGTCCATGTCTATTCCCAATTTTCCCATCTACGCCCAGGCGCATATGACGCTTCCGCGCCGATTCTCTATTCTCCCACCCATGCGGATGTGCACGGTGCGCACTCGCGTGGATTCAAATTTCCACTTACCCCAGGAACGTGAAGCCCGAGCGCATTTGCGTAGCCCTCCACTCCCCTTCTCCAACGTCTTTCCCTCTCCCCCTCCATTTCCAAAACCTTCAAATCTTCCAGTGCCCTACACCTCGCCGATAACACCACCGCCGTCGGCCGCCGTGTCACTCTTTCACCCTCCTCCTTCTTTCTCTCTGTCCCCTTTCTCACCCCATCCTCTGCTCCACCTCTTTCTTACAGCACCTCAGCGCCGCCACAAGCACCGCCGTGACCTCCATTGTCGCCGGCGCACATTCCGCTATATCACCAGGCCACCGCTCCTGCTCTGGCCGTTCACTCTTCTTCATCCGGTCATACCTTCCCTTCCTTTTTTCTGATCCCCTGCTTCCCAGGTTACCCTTCTACTTGTTTTCATTTTACTCCATTTAATTAATCTAGTTTAGCTTAGTTTGCTTAGCTTGTTAGTTCAATTATTTTAGTTAGTTTAGTTTGATTAGGTGGTTAGAGAATCTGGGCTGAATAATGGATTTAGGCTTGTTTGAATTGATGATGCTATGCTTTTTATCATGGCTGTGTGGGGTGAACCAGCTGCTAAATATTGTTAATGATTGCTTGTGCAGTGATGATTTTGCTTAATGAATTCAAGTTGTTTTTGCTGCTGTCTTGTTCCAATTCGAACTCAATCACTTGACCCAACATGCTTAATTGTTTAAGTTCATATTGAACACTTGTGATTGGGTATGAACTTCAGTGAATAGCATGCCACCTGAATTCATTATCTTTATTCAATTGGCTGATTTAGTGTTGTATTTTAAGCCAATATTTCTATACATTATTTAAGGAAAGAATGCTATTTGTTGCTGGCTAGTTTAGTTTAAATTGCCTTTTGATAATTTGCTGCTGCACGATTGGCTTAAATGTTTCATTTCATATGAATTCACATGTGATTGCTGCGTGTTTAATGTCAATTATTCATATGGAATCTGAATTGATTGTTCAAATTTGGGAAATGGCCAATTTACTGCTGAAATGCTGCCGGATTTTTCCTAACCATATTTCATGAAATAACATTGTTTAATTGATGCAACAAACTTCTATTTAACGAATTCTGTGTCAATAGAAATTTGTTTGCTAAATGGTTTTGGAAACTCTTCAAGGACGTGTTTGCAAGTTTTGGTCATGCTTATTATATTCTTTGCTTGTTTACAATGTTGATTTACCTTTATGTATTGAATAGTTTGAGTAAATTTTCAAATTGACCATAATCTTGGTTTTCATTTGAAATTGAGCCCCATTTGCTTGCTTTCACAAGGTTGATGATTTTTTCCACCTATGTGGCTAATGTGACTCATTTTCTCTATCCCCAAAGTACCTTTAGTCACATGGTGTATAAAATTTTCAACTCTTATCTCAACCTTGTGACCTTCATGCTTCATTGAAATTTGGTGTTTGAATTTTATTTATGTGCATTGTTCATTAAAATTTTAATTTTACCAACACCAATTCATACAATTCTAGTGATCTTCACAATTGATTGATGACTTGTTTTCATAATTGGGTGTTTTTTGGCAATATTATATTTCATCATCAATGACTATATGCAATTCATGGTTGTGAGTATGCTTGCATCCATACTTTGTACACTTCTTTTAATTGAGCCGATAATTGTCATATCACTGATTTTTGAACTAATTTCTAACTCTAACTTGAGTAACCAACTGATTCCTTCCTTTGTTTTGAACATAACTCCTTAATCATTCTTTTCAATATGGCGTTTCTTAGGCTCAATAAATAAGCATTGTGCAATTATGGTTTGAATTCTTGGTTTGTGACTTGGTTTGAATTCTGAATTCTGTTACTTGCATTCCAAGAAATCTATTTTCTTCACTCACTTCATGAATATGTTTTACCTTGAGTGCTTTATATCTACTTGGCTAATTGCTTATATCATATCATAACTATTTTTTAGGATGTCAGACAAAGGGAAAGCTATAGCCACTACTTCAAAGAAGAGAAAGCGCTCTAAAACCTCTACCCCTTCACCTTATGCAAACTATGCTAAGAATCCCCTGAATGAAGTGGACAAAGAGAATCAGATACTCCCATCCACTGACCCAATCAAATTCCCCAACCTCTACTGTGAGCTTCGCTTCCCTAAATTCCGGAAGACGAACCTAAACATTGAGAAGAAACTGGTCCTTCCCAATGATGTGAGACGCACCATCAACAGCCGTATTCTGGAGTTGGGCTTGGACTTTGTTGATAGAGACTTGGGGAGGATAAACACTTCATGGGTGAGGGAGTTCTACTGCAACTTCTTTTGTGCCACTCTTGATTCAATCCAAGTGCGGGGTAGAGAGATTCTGATCACCGAGGCTGCTATTGGGGAGGCATTGTTTTGCCGACCTCGTACTGGTGACTCATACGCCTATCAGCAGGCAGAGGTAGCTATCCACTGTATGACTTTTGATTATGAGGCGCTGAAGCGCATGATTGCCACACCTGACGCCCCTTGGGTGATGGATTCTGGGAACAAGAAGCCCAAGGGGATGCATTTCACTTATCTGTCGAGAGAGGTTAAGACTTGGCAGCATATATTCGCCCATTATGTCCTGCCCACCACTCACTTCTCAGAGATTCCGATGGATATGCTAGTTTTGATTGGTTGTGATGAAGGGGAAGGAGGTAGACTTCCCCTGGCTGATCAGGCAGAGTATGTGGCACGCACATATCCGTGGTCTCTTGCCATTCCCTACACTGGTCACCAGCATGATTGAACTGGCTGATGTCCCATGGGAGGATAATGATGTGACACCACCACCCCCAGATGAGGACGACAAGGAGGTTACTATTCCATGGGGTGGGTGGGTGCACGAGAAGCCTCCACCCAGATGCCGCTCTCGAGCCAGAGTAGTGGAGGAGGTAGCTTAGCCCTCATCATCAGCAGTAGCAGCAGTAGGACCCCCCTCTACTTCAGCCGCAGCATCCTTGCCACCACCACCTGCACCTTAGCCGACATACCTATTGGTACAGCGCCTGTTTTGCTTCATGGAGTGCAGTGAACGTCGTATCATACGATGTATCGACTGCATAGATCAGGTGTTTGTCTCACAGGGTATTGAGCTACCTCCGCTCTCAAACTCTCCAGCCTCCGATGAGCAGGATCAGGAGGAGGAGCATGTTGAGGAGTCGACTCAGCAGAAGGCACCACCAGAGACACAGGCTGCCACAGAGGTTCAGCAGCCTCCTGAGGATTCACAGCCTGAGCCAGTACCACAGCCACAGCCTGAGCCTGAGCTATAGCCCGGCGCGATTGTTAGCCCCCATCCCGAGCTTCAACAGTAGCATCGAGGACGATGCTTCATCCTAAAGTGTGGGGAGGTCACCGTTCGTGACCGGTGAATAGCATTTATGTGGTGAATTTTTAGACATTTATCCTCTAGTTTCTGCTACTTTATTTTATTTCGCATTTTATCCTTGCACTTTATCTTTGAGATCATTTTGGGATTATTGTACATATTTGCTATTGCGGATACCCTTATTATGGTTGTTGCACACTTTTAGTATATATATATATATATATATGTTTCATTTTGGCTTTTGATTGTGATTAGAAAAATATTTTGGATTGGTAAAACCTAGTTGACCCTTTTTTGTATAAGAGATGCGTTTTGATTGAAAAGGGGGTAAACTAGGAAAAATTTTTAAAATTTTCTAAATCACAACATTGCAATAGAATAAGCTTAGTCAATATAATGAAAATTTCCAAGAATTCCATTTCTAGAGCACCACTCCAATTGGTTGAAATTTTTTTTTAGAACTTGCTTGATTAATACACTTTGTGTATCATGTTTTGAGCTAAGAACACAAGCATGAGAGTTTTGAGCCTAATTATGTGGCTACATCATATAACCACTTATTTTCATTCTTGTGTGCATTATTCTCTTCCTATGATTGTAATCTTTGATTTGCTTGATTTTTTATGTCCATTATTTTGTGTATGCATGCATTCACATGATTGAGGCCATTGTTCAAATAGCTCACTTACCTCAAATAGCCTACCTTTTATCTTCTATTGTTAGCCAATTTTGAGCCTATACTTAACCCATTTGTTCTTAATTGTAGCACATTACAAGCCTAAGTGAAAAACAATAAATTTCCCTTATTTGGATCTTTGATTAGCTTAGGCTAGTGAGCGTGTTCATTACTTGATTTTGGGAAAGTTGGATACATTGGGTAGAGATAAAAGTGTGTGTTTTTGTTGAAAATTTTGGAATTTGATACATACTCATGTATTAATCATGTGTAACCCTTATGCATTGATGTTCTTGTATATAATTTATGTTTCTTTTCAAAAAAAAAAAGAGAAAAGAGAGAGAAGAATTGCAATAAAAAGGGGACAAAATACCCCAAAGTTTAAAGCTTAATAATAATCAATGCATATGTATGGTGACCAAAAGAGAATGCATGAGTGTGTGTAAAAGTGAAGAATAGGTAGTTAGGATTATTTAGAATTGTATAGATTGTCATAGGTTAGGTGGGAAGTTTAAGTTAATCAAAGATTCAAATTTCAAGCTCACTTGACCATATGCATCCTACCTTGACCCTAGCCCCATTACAACCTATGGGAAAGTCCTCATGATATTTGTATGCATGCATAAAGTAATTGTTGATTGTTAGATGAAAACTAAATCTTGGAAAGCATGATTGGGAGAGAATTGAGTGAATCAACCCCATACACTTGTGTGCCTAGAGCGGATACACATTGGTGCACGAAATTGTGATTCACACTTTTCACAACTCCGCACAACTAACCAGCAAGTGCACTGGGTCATCCAAGTAATACCTTACGTGAGTAAGGGCCGATCCCACGGAGATTGTTGGCTTGAAGCAATCTATGGTTATCTTGTAAATCTTAGTCAGAGATTATTATGATTTATCAGTTCAAATTGTGAAAAAATAAAAGAGCATTGAAATAAATACTTGTTATGCAGTAATTGAGAATATGTTGGAGTTTTGGAGATGCTTTGTCTTCTGAATCTCTGCTTTCCCCCTTCTTCTTCTTCACGCACGCGAAGGTTCCTCCTATGCAAGCTGTGTGTTGGTGGATCACGTTGTCAATGGCTACCATTCGTCCTCTCAGTGAAAACGGTCCAGGTGCGCTGTCACCGCACGGCTAATCATCTGTTGGGTTCTACTCATGCTGGAATAGAATCCATTGATCCTTTTGTGTCTGTCACTACCCAACCCTTGTGAGTTTGAAGCTCGTCACAGTCATTCAATCCCTAAATCCTACTCAATACCAAGACAAGGTTTAGACTTTTGGATTCTCACGAATGCTGCCAATGGATTCTAGCTTATACCACGAAGATTCTGATTAAGGAACAAAGAGATACTCATTCAATTGAAGGTAGAACGAAGTGGTTGTTAGGCACGCGTTCATAGATTGAGAATGGTGATGAGTGTCACGGATCATCACATTCCTCATATTGAAGTGCGAATGAACTATCTTAGATAAAACAAGCGTGTTTGAATAGAAAACAGAAATAATTGCATTAATTCAATAAACATAGATATCCTCACCCCTAAACATCATGGAGTTTAGAGATCATGCCATCAAAGAGTACAAAGTTCAGATCTAAAAATGTCATGAGGTACAAAATAAATCTCTTAAAAGTTGTTTAAATACTAAACTAGTAACCTAGGTTTACAGAAAATGAATAAGCTATGATAGATAAGTGCAGAAATCACATTCTGGGGCCCACTTGGTGTGTGCTGGGCTGAGACTTGAGATTTCACGTGCCTAGGCTGTTCTGGAGTTAAACGCCAGGTTGTAACTGTTTTGGCATTTAACTCCAACTTGTAACCTGTTTCTGGCGTTAACGCAGAATGCAACATGGAACTAGCTTTGAACGCCAGTTTACATCATTTATCCTGAGCAAAGTATGGACTATTATATATTGCTGGAAAGCCCTAGATATCTATTTTCCAACGCAATTAAGAGCACGCCATTTGACTCCTGTAGCTCCAAAAAATTCATTCCAAGTGCAGGGAGGCAGAATCCAACAACATCAGCAGTCCTTTTTCAGCCTGAATCAGATTTTTGCTCAGCCCGCTCAATTTCAGCCAGAAAATACTTGAAATTACAAAAAATACACAAACTCATAGTATAAGTCTAGAAATATGAATTTTTCCTAGAAACTAATAAAAATATACTAAAAACTAACTAAAACATACTAAAAACTACATGAAATTACCCTCAAAAAGCGTATAAAATATCCGCTCATCACAACACCAAACTTAAACTGTTGCTTGTCCCCAAGCAACTAGAAAAATAAAATAGGATGAAAAGAAATCAAGAAGCAATATTATCTCAGAGTTCTAAGTGAAGCTCAGATTCTAATCAGATGAGCGGGACTAGTAGCTTTTTGCTTCCGAACAGTTTTGGCATCTCACTTTATCCTTTGAAATTCAGAATGATTGGCATCTGTATGAGATCAGAATTCAGATAGTATTATTGATTCTCCTAGTTAAGTATGCTAATTCTTGAATACAGCTACTTTATGAGTCTTGGCCGTGGCCCTAAGCACRTTGTTTTCCAGTATTACCACCGGATACATAAAGGCCACAGACACATAGTTTAGTAAACCTTTTCAGATTGTGACTCATCTTTGCTAAAGTCCCTAATTAGAGGTGTTCAGGGTTCTTAAGCACACTCTGTTTTTGCTTTGGATCTTGACTCTAACCGCTCAGTCTCAAGTTTTCACTTGACACCTTCACGCCACAAGCACATGGTTAGGGACAGCTTGGTTTAGCCGCTTAGGCCAGGATTTTATTCCTTTGGGCCCTCCTATCCACTGATGCTCAAAGCCTTGGATCCTTTTTACCCTTGCCTTTTGGTTTTAAGGGCTATTGGCTTTTTCTACTGCTCCTTCTCTCTTCTCTTTTTTTTTTTGCTGCTTTTTCTTGCTTCAAGAATCAATTTCATAATTTTTTAGATCATCAGTAACATTTCTCTTGCTCATCATTCTTTCAGGAGCCAACAATTTTAACATTCATAAAATTCAATATCAAAAACATGCACTGTTCATGTATTCATTCAGAAGACAAAAAGCATTGCCACCACATATAATTAATTAGAATTTTCCTTATTAAAAACTCGAAAAAAAAATATTGCCTCCTTATTCTAAATATCTGCTATTTTATTCATGTTTGATGATGATGAGAAAAATAAATTATAGCTTAACTGGAGATAAAATCAAAATATAGATACTAATTACTACTACTCATATATAACTTCTAAGGTAAATTTCTAATAAGAACAATTATCACAGAGTTAAGGCTAAGATTAGGACTCAACAACCTTGAATTTGGGATGTGGATGCCTCTTTAGTCTATGGAGTGCTTGGCCCTTCAAGAGATAGCTTCTGGCGCTTCAATTCCTTCAGTTCACGCCCTTGCTCTTCTTGTTCTCTAAGCAGTTTGCAGAGTATGCTGTTTTGATTTTGCTGTTCTTCCTTCAGTTGATCCACATCTTCTTGCAACTTGGTGACAGATGCTTCTAGGCACTCCCAGTATTCAATTTGAGGGATTTTTGGGAGGAACTCCTGTGCTCTCCTCTTGATGGGGTCGTCCTGCACTTGTTGTCGTTCCATAGACTTTTTGGTGATTGGTAGCTCAACTGGGATGTACTCATCTACACCCATTTTTATCCCAGCATCTTTACATAACAGAGAGACCAAGCTTAGGTAAGCCAATCTGGCATCTTTGGAGTTCTTGTTTGTAATTTTGTAAAGCTCACAAGCAATCAGCTGATGAACTTCCACTTCTTTTTCCAGCATAATGCAATGAATCATTACTGCTCTTCTGATGGTGACTTCGGAGCGGTTGCTAGTGGGTAGTATAGAGTGCCCAATTAAGTCCAGCCAGCCTCTGGCGACTGGCTTGATATCTCCTCTTTTGAGTTGGTTTGGGACACCCTTTGTGTTGGTTGTCCATTTGTTTCCAGGGAGACATATGTCCTCTAGGATTTTGTCCAAGCTCAGGTTTGATCTCATCATTCTCCTATTAAAGGAGTCTGGGTCATCTTGCAGTTGAGGCGGCTTGAAGATCTCCCTTATTTTGTCAGGGTGGGTGTGAACAATCTTCCCTCTGACCAGAGTTCTATAGTCATAAAATGTGGTTCTCACTATTCTCTGTTTGTCCGTCTGCCACAGATTTGCATAGAATTCCTGAACCATGTTTCTTCCCACCTTTGTTTCAGGATTAGCTAGGACTTCCCAGCTCCTGTTTCAAATTTGCTCTTGGATCTCCGGGTATTCATCTTCTCTCAGATCGAATTTAACTTCCGGAACCACTGACCTTAGACCCATTATTTTGTAGTAATGGTCTGAATGTTCTTTGGTTAAGAACTTCCCTTGATTCCAAAGTGGTTTTGGAATATTCTCTTTCTTGCCTATTGAGTTGGTTTGTTTTCCCTTAGGAGCCATGATCTTAGTGGGTATTCGCTTAGTGATCACGGATAGACACACCCAAACTTAGAGGTTTGCTTGTCCTCAAGCAAAAGAAAGGAAGAAATGGGATATGAGGAGAGCCAAGCCGAATTGTGAAGGTGGGGGGAAGGCCAAACTAGGATTTAAAGGGAGGGGGTGGGTTTTCAAAATTTTGAAGAAGATATGATTTTTTAGATTGAAAAAGTAAGTATGATTAGGAAAAGGATGCACTTTAAAATTTAAAAGATATGAATATTATGAAAGATATTTGAGAGAGATAGCTTTGTTTTGAAAAGATGTTGTGAAGATTTGAAAAAGATATTGATGAGTTGAAAATATTTTAGAGGGAAAAGAGATAGATTTGTTTTGAAAAGGATTTGAAAAGAATTTGAAGAGGATTATAGAAAAAGGGTTTATGAATTAAGATACATTTGATATCTTTTGAAAAAGAATTTGAAAATTTACGATTTGTAAAAAAAAATCATGAATTGAAACATGAAAATTGAAAAAAATTTGAAGTAAAAACGAAATTGCCTACTCCCCACAATCCTGGCGTTAAACGCCCAACTGCTGCATGTTTTTGGTGTTTAACGCCCAGTTGGTGCGTGGTCTAGGCGTTTAACGCCCAGTTGTTGCTTCTAGCTGGCGTTAAACACCAGAAACTCCTTTGTTACTGGGCATTTTTCTGAATGCCCAGGATGCTGTGAATCTGGCGTTAAACGCCCAGAAGCTGCTTCTTTCTGGCGTTTAACGCCCAGATGGCTACCTCTACTGGCGTTAAACGCCCAGTAGATGCTCCTTTTGGGCGTTTAACGCCCAATTGTCCCTCTTACTGGCGTTTTCTTGCCAATGAGCTCCTTTTCCCTATTTTGTGCTCTGAATCCTTTTGTGACCCTGTGAACTTATGCAATTGATTCTTTACCTTGTTAATATTGAACTTATATACTTTAAAAATAAATAAAATGAAGAATAGTATAAAATAAAATAACAAAAAGAGTTTTGCTAATGGCTAGGTTGCCTCCCAGCAAGCGCTTCTTTATTGTCTTTAGCTGGTCCTTGCTGAGCTTTTTAATCTAGCCTCAGCCTTGAGCATTCTTGCTCAACATTGTCTTCAAGATAATATATGATTCTCTGTCCATTAACAATGAACTTCTTATTAGAATCAATGTCTTGAAGCTCCACATAGCCATATGGTGACACACTTGTAATCACATATAGTCCCCTCCACCGGGATTTCAGTTTTCCGGGGAATAGCCTGAGCCTAGAGTTAAACAGCAAAACCTTCTGTCCTGGTTCAAAGACTCTAGATGACAACTTTTTGTCATGCCATCTTTTTGCTTTCTCTTTGTAAAGCTTGGCATTTTCGAAAGCAGTGAGTCTGAATTCCTCTAGCTCATTCAGCTGGAGCAATCTTTTTTCTCTAGCTAATTTAGCATCAAAGTTTAGGAATCTGGTTGCCCAGTAGGCTTTGTATTCCAGTTCCACGGGCAGATGATAGGCCTTACCATACACAAGCTGGTATGGAGAAGTCCCTATAGGAGTCTTGAATGCTGTTCTGTAGGCCCACAGAGCATCATCCAAGCTTCTTGCCCAATCCTTTCTACGGGTACTTACAGTCCGTTCCAGGATTCTTTTCAGTTCTCTGTTAGAGATTTCAGCTTGCCCATTTGTCTGTGGATGATATGGAGTTGCCACTTTGTGGCTAATTCCATACTGGACCATGGCAGAGTAAAGCTGTTTGTTGTAGAAGTGGGTGCCCCCATCACTGATTAGTACTCTAGGGATACCAAACCTGCTGAAGATATGTTT
>QBTX01002857.1:2063-14295 GCA_003063285.2 Arachis monticola | reverse complement strand
TATTGAGGTGTTTCTTGGTGATTTGTAGGAGTTTGGTGTTCAAAAGGTTCTTGTCCTATGGTATAAAAATATGATATGGATGGTTGTCATAGATGGAATATGGATCTAGGAGGTGCTTTGTATGGGGGAGAGGTGTGTGAGATGGTTGGGTCTGTTGAGGAAGGAGTTCATAGGCATATGTGGTGGTTCTTGAAAGTTACAAGGTGATTCACCATAGCCGTTGGGTTGGTATGCATCATTGAATGGCTCTTCTTCAATGTGCATTGGTGGGGGTTGTTGGCATGAAGAGTGATAAATATGAACATATGGGTTCCTCAGTTTGGATTGGTTAATCTTGATACCATCTCGTCATTGAGCTTCATTAATAAAATTAGGATACCAAGTCATAAGAGTGAGATTATGTGGAAGGGAAAATGAAGTCACACTAGCAATAACAGACAAGTATTTACATATTTACATATGTTCACA
The DNA here is from genome assembly GCA_003063285.2 of Arachis monticola. Classification (NCBI taxonomy): domain Eukaryota; kingdom Viridiplantae; phylum Streptophyta; class Magnoliopsida; order Fabales; family Fabaceae; genus Arachis; species Arachis monticola. The sequence continues at coordinate 13,827 of QBTX01002857.1, read as the reverse complement.
ATCAAACTAACAATTGATACTCCCGGCAACGGCGTCCTTTTGACGATTTGATTTTGGACGTTTAGAATTTCTAAAGAACATCTGTTTGTAAGAAGTAATAGTTCTAAACAAACATAATCTTTCGTACAAAAAGTTGTTTGTCACTAGTAAGTAACTAAAATTTCCATAACTGAAGTTGTGTAGACTCTGGGTGTTTCTCTAGATTTAAATTAAGTTCTGTTATTGGTTGTGAGTTAATTATTGGGGTTTTGAATTGAAACATGAAAGTTAATGGCAGAAGTAAACCCCTAGGGTAAAAGGTCTGGAAGGGTTGGTGGTAGGATCTGCTATCCTAATACTACACAGATATGAAAGACTTGGCGAAGGAGTAATTCAGTTATAATATCTTAATTGTAGTAAGAAGTCAATTGCAGCTATATTAAATCCTAGTCTATAAGTCCTAACTCTCCACTCATTCAATTAGTGAGAATTTGAGTCAATGGCTCCCAATAATTAATCTCTTGGACATTAGTAACTCAAGAGGTCTTAAGGACTTTCAAGCCAGAGATATAAAATCATACTCTGAATCCAACAAGCATTTGCATAAAACTGTGGAAGGGAATAGGAAAACATAGTAAATCAACACGGAAGAAAAAATCTAACAACAATTATTTGCAAAGATTTACAACAACATATCAAGGAAATCACAATATTAAAAAAATACAATACATATGAAAGAAAAAATGAAATAAAAAAAAAATCTATCCAAACAAATGAAGAATACAATTATTAAACACATAATAAGAAGAGGAGAGAGAGAAAAATAAAGAAGATAAAAAAAAAATGAAAATTGAAATCAAAGCAAGAAATTAAGAATTAGATCTAAGAAGAGAATAACCTTATAAATCTAATCTAATTACCAGAGAAAGTGTGAGCTTTCTCACTCTAGAAACCTAAACTAAACTAATCCTGTGTGTGTGTATGTGGTGTATATATATATAACCAGAGGCTCTCTTCTCTCTCCAAACACGAAACCCTATCGCAACCACCTTTAAGCTCCAAAACGCGTGCCAGCCCCCGCCACTGTCGCCGCCGACAATGATAACCCTCTCGAATGTCTTCTCGACCCTCTCGAAGGTCAAGCCAGTCGTTGTCGTCGGCCTTGAGTTGCAGAATTTTTGTTTTTGTTAAGTTTGGTTCGCTTATGGTTCTCACCGGCGCGCTTCAACTCTGTCGTGGACTTCTCTCATCGTCGTCGCTCACGCACGTTCACTCTCATTGACGTTTTTCTACTTCGTCTCTGTTCTCTCTCTCTTTCTCGTAGCTCAGTCACTGTTACCGTTGGTAAGCATCCATCCCTCCACTGCTTCTTCAGTTTCATTTTTGGGGGTTAATTGCTATTTTTGTGGATTTAATTATGTCGATTGTCGATTATTTTTCTGGGTTATTTAATTGTTTTCTGAGTTAATTTTTTTCGTTGTTCATTATTAACAGGGCTGGATTATTGTTTTGTTTTGATTTCTGGGTTAACTCTTGTTGATTATTGGTAAATTTCTGAGTTATTTTTGTGCTATTTTTTCTAATTATGAGTTAATTTACTAGTTATTGGCTTGTTGCTGAGTGAAATTAGTTAAACTTAAAATCTTGGTTTGTTATATTGATTCTGATTTCTGAGTTGTTGGTTGCTGATTTTTTCTAATTCTTCTAATTATGAGTTGTTGATGGTACTTTGTTGGGAATGAATGTGTCATTATACAATTGAGATACTTATACTCTTCAACTGGTTCTAGCTCTGATTTGATGCTGAAAGAAGAGTTTTTAGTTGAAATCCTGGATAAGAAAACTGATAAGCTTGCTTGCCATGTCAATGTTGCGAAATACATAGCCTAAAACTTCACTCTATTATTCTTTTGTTGATTTATGCTCTTTTGGTTGTGCTGGAATTACAAAAAGGATGTTGCTGGTTAACATTTTTATTTTGTTAATTATATGAATTGATGGCTTTATGCAGGGTTTTGTTTTTCAATTTTTTTATTTTGTTAATTATATGAATTAATCATGTTGTAATTCTAAATTTTATATAAGTTCAATTTTGGAACTTTGAATTTTGAATTTTGTTATATTGAGTTTTGTCATATAAGTTTAATTGTGTTATATTAAATTTTGCTGAATATAATTCTAGATTTTAAATGGTGTATGAATTGATATAATCTTTTGAATTTTGGATTGCTGTCATTCTTAATTGTTGTATGTAATTTGTAATTTGGATTTTTAGATTTTGGATTCGGATCCACTTATTAAGCCATGGCAAATCCCTCATCCGATTCAATCAATAATGACATTTGCAGACATATTCCTGGGTTCAACTGCATATTTTTTCTTTTGTTAATCTCCTTATATGTTGTATTGTGTTGTGTTCTTTCTTACTGGCATAAAGTCACTCTTGTTATATGGTGGAAATGTCTAGAATGAGGTAATTGTTAAGAATGTAATTTAGAGGATTTTTTTATTTTTATTGGTACTATTTACATCTAAATAATAGAGGAACTTTGTATTAATTACTATGAATAAATTATCTCTATTAGTATTTTTATTGAGCATGATTTAGAAATTATTAAATTTAAATATTTAAAATTTTATATTAAACTTTAATAATTTTATTTAATATTTAATTAAATCGGTTGAACCCCGGTCGAACCAATAAACCAGTGAACCAATCACTTTACCGGTTTATTGACCGGTCCGGTTCTCGCAACCTTGGGTAAAACTTCAAGCACTTAACATCCTTCTTACAAGAAGTTGGTCTAATTCTACCACATGGACTATAGATAATATACTTTATAACCACATTGTATAAACTAGGAACTTGGATGGATTAAGAAGCACAGCACAAATTAATTCATCAACAATATCAATATTTTGCAACCTACTCTTCTTGTCAAGCCAAATTAAAATTTAGGGAATAGTATGTCTATGCTACTATCGCATATTCCCAAGACATAGAACGACACTTCTGAAAGTCATTTAGTAATGGGAGTAACTGGATATAGACTTGATTATTAGACTTATCAGTCATTAGGTAACTCCCGATCATCAGTAGTATGTAGCACCTCCCGTATTGTCAGAGGGTGGCTGGATCGTCAGTATTGGACATCTGTCGGACACACTCCCGAAGCCCTGTCAACTTCAGAGAGAAAGACTCCTTCCTCTACGCTCCCTACTGCTGGACTGGAGGAGATCTGCCACCGAGTAGCTGCCCAGCCAACTCCCAAGACTCGGTCCCGCACCATGTATAGAAGTCATGAAAGCACCCACCTACATGCTTCTATTAGCGCGTAGTCCAAGGTAGTACGCAACATCCTGCAACGTGATGGTGTACTCACCCCACAGCAGGTGGAAGGTGTGGGTCTTTAGATGCCAGCACTCCATAAATACTGTGATCAGAGAGCTGTCGAACATGAAATCTCTGAGTGGCATAGCGTCGCCAAAGCCAGCCTCCCTCAAATAAACAATAAAAAAAATAAATTAGAAATCAGTAAACCTATAAAACTATAAAAATTTCAAAATAACAATTTCTACCAACAAACATATACATAACAAATTAATTTGAATTATAAGTAAACTATTGTAACAAATAACTACAAATATTTATATTATAAATTCATTTAAATAAAAAACATTTACTTAAATAATTAATAACTAAATTAATAAATGACTATATAATTTCATTTAAATAAAATTATTTAGTTAAATAATTAATAACAATATGCATTTTCCATTTCCTTCAAAAGTTAGATTAAATAAAAATATTTATTTAAATAACTAACAACAAGTACACATCAACTTAAAAACTTAATTTAAGTGATAAAAAAATAAAAGCAGAACCATTTACTTAAATATTTAGTAAAATAGAACCATAAACATCTTGTAAATTAGTTAATTAAGTTTACTAAACATTTTTGGCAATCCTATTTAATAACTAAAGTAATAAATATATGCTTATTAACTTAGATTAAAGAAGAACAAAGCTAACTAAACATTTAACTAACAAATCTATTTCAAATTATGTCTAACATCATATTTTATTATTGTAATCATTCCTTTACAATATATTCATTTGCCTAACATATACTGCATGCTATTTCTATAAAAGTACCTTAAGTATGGCAACACATCTATGCTTTAACATAAATATAAAACAAAAAACAACACCCAACTTTAAAGTTGACTGTCCCAACAATGTGCCACGTCGCGTTCAGTCGGTTGATGTCCGCATCGTGATTATCGGTAGGCGCCATAATCTCGAAGTAATTCCAAATTTTGATTATAAAAGGATAAAAATGGGAGAAAAGTTGAAGAAATGGGTGTGACAAGCTATAAACCGCCACTGTGAACGAAATGTATATATATAGGTTACCTTCAGACTTATTTCGTTTACAGTGCAAACGAAATAATACTACACGTATCTCGTGTATATTATAAATGAGATAAGGGCATTACACACCATATGTACAAACGTAATACGGCCACGTCTTTTCGTTTATAGTATTAATAGATACGATGCATTTTGGTAAAAATACATCGAATTGTGTATTGTGATAAATAAAATATTTATTTATTTATAAAAAATCTGTTGAACCACTAGCTTTTTTTAAAACAAAAATGTTTCGTGATAAATAAATATTATTATTTTAGATCAATATTTAATCTGTAATAATTTGTATTTATATTTATAAAAATTTATATAAAAAATATATAATTTATATTTATATTTATTAAAATTTAAAAATGAATCTTTTCAATTTTTTAAATTTTTTTAAAGTGCGATCTCTCACTGTTCAATATTTTTTTTTACATTTTTTTCTTAGTTTCAGTTAAAGAGTATACGATAAAAAAAATTTTAGTTTACAAGAAAATTAAAAAAATTAAGAAGATCTATTCTTTTAAAATTTATATATATAAATTAATAAAATTTATTTATTAAAAATAATTTAATATTTATACTAATTGAATACAAATAAAAATTATTAGAAATTATTGAGCAGCAAGAGTTTTTTATTTAAAAATACTTGGCTATTGAGTTTAGTAAATAATAACAAAAATTAATGATGACAACCATGTTGATTGTTGGATTAGAAGTTCAATTGAAATTTGATGAAGTTGTTTAGTATTGCAGGCCCAAGTATTACCATATGAATCATAATTTTTTGGACCAAAGCTGCTAAATGGAGATGAGTCCATAACTCAGTCCATTGTTATTCAAGAAAAAGAAAAGCAACCCCCCCTCAGATGCTATGCTATTTCAGGTATTGCACAAACAAAAAAAAGGTTCATTTTTTCTCTAAACACCAAAGAGAAAGAAAGAAAAAAGCTAATCCTGAAAGCTAATGTCTGATCAAAATCAACTTGCACAAATTAAACACAATTAAAAGAAAAAAAGTAATTTATTTTTATTAACATATAAGTCAATTATTTGTTGATTTCTCCTTCTTTCGCATAATTATTTTGGACAATATAAAAAGATAGTGGTTACTTTTTTCTGTTATGAGTCAATGACTAATATTATTTCTTGAAAGCAAAGCACAAGATTAAGAGCTTGGATTTGGCACATCTATTGAGAAATCTAAGATCTATGAAGTTGTCGTTGTTCATCCCTTTACTGTGTTGCTTAATTCAGAATTTAAATCTCTGATTTTTTGGTCTGATTGAAGAAAAAAAAAGACAGTCATCAGTTAGTTCAAAATTTAAGAAATTGACTTTGTTTTACAAATCCTAGAGTTAGCCATAGAACTCAATACAAAAAGAAAAGTCATCTTCATTTCTGTTCAAGGGGAGAGAACCAGAGTTGGAGTTTCATTGAGAGCTTTTCTAATGTTCTTGCTCAACGTTTTAGACATTGTTTCTACATTAAAGAAATATTCTGTCAAGATGAAGAGCTACATCTGAGAGTGTTGAATCCAGTTCATCTTATAGCGTTAAAATTGTGCAACATTATCTCTTTTTTATGGTTTATCATTGATGATTCTATTTGTATGTTGTATTTTTCTTTGTTTATATTCAGTGGTAAAAGGTACGTAAGTGAGGTATTAAGAAAAAGTCATTGAGAGAAAAGACATAGAGAGAAACTTGGAGAGAAAATCCAAGATTTATTTCTTGTTTCTTTTGATTGTATTTAGGTTTTGTATCTTGTATCTGATGTATCCTTTGCTAAGTTAGGTAAGCACTTAGAGTGTTGAGAGTTTAAGATGTTGCCTAGTCAAGTCAAGTTTATGTTGAAGCTTGATTTGTTTTTGATAGGATTATGTTGAGTTCTTGGGAATTAGTGTATGTAATATTTAAAATGATAGTGAAATTTCACCAACATTGTAGTAGAAACTAAATATAAGTTACATTGCACAAAGTGATTGAATTAGGATATATAGCTGTGTTATCTTTTTCTTCCTTGCACTAATTCTATTTTTTACGATTTATGAGATAAAATAAAATTGTCTCATGCATAATCCATCTCGTAAACAAAATAGAAGCCAAATTTTATTTTTTAATTTGAGGCATAATTAATCAAATTAAAAAAAATATAGATTCAAACTCTCTTTAGACCATCCAAAACCTTCACTTGCATATCATTATTAACAATTAATTGTCGCACTTGCATGAACACAATCACACCCATAAAAATCAACAAACTAAAAAATGAATGAGTACTAAGGGCCTATTTAAAAAATTTTAAAAATTATTTTTTTTAAATTTTTAATTTATGAAAAATAATAGTATTAATATTTATTATAATTTTAAAATTAAATTATAGCTTTTTAAAAAATTATTTAAATATTTATAAAAAAGTTAAAAAAATATTTTTTTATAATAAAAATTTTTTATATCAAACTTTTTTTAAAATAAACACTTTTAAAATTAAAAAATCAAATATAAAATAATTTATTTATAAACTATTTTTAATATAAATATTTATTATTTAAACTTTCTTTTAAAAAAAAGTTTAATTAGACTCTTTACACGTAAAGATTTATTTGATAATAACGTGTCTATATAAGAAAATGTTGGCTAGTAATTACAGTGAGAGCACTTATTAAAATGAAAAAGAATTAAATTTGATTCTTAAATTTTGTCGTAAAAGGAACAAAATGAATTATATAATATTAAGAAATAAAAGATTTTCAAATCTAAAAATATTGGAGAGCAATAAGGCTTCAGTCCAAAAGAATCTGTTTAAAAATCAAGTTGAATAAAATCTTGGTCCGGACAATAAAAAACAATGAAATCAACAAACGCGGTGGTTGCTGATTAACGAGGACAAAGTTGGTCGGTTCCGATAATAAATTAAAATAAAATTAGAAATTAATTCAAGTTTGTTATATTCTTCTTGTTCTTCTACTTCTCTGCATGCTTTGATTGAACAAGTCTTAGTCCACGCCAGCGCCTCCCTCATAATTTTCTTCTTCCTTTTTTTTCACTAAGTCCTTGTTCCAATTTCTAATTATATTCTTCCCTTCACCGTCACATCACTCACCCCTTCTGTTTTTCTGTGATCACAAGCAACAATCAGTCTATGCATTCAAAACCCAGAGCCAAAGGAATTATCAGCAACAATATCGATTTCAAGAGAGAATAATGAGGGAGTGGATACGTGTTGCGTTGGTTGCAGCTTCTGTGGGATGCGTTTCAACCCTTTTGCTCCTTCTCTTATGGCGTTTTTACCAACTCAGAAAACGAGGGAATTTTGTGGAACCTGCAAGTTTGACCAGAATGGAGGGTGGTCTCCAAGGAGGACTTTCTAGGATTCATAATCATCATCACCATCACCAATTGGATCATCAAGGTAGCAGCAACAAGAACAAACAGGGAAATTATTTTGTTATTCGTGGAGGTGTATCTGGAAAAAGGGTTCTGTTCAGTTGGTCTGATCATCCTTCTATGGCTGCTGATGCTGTTGAAAATGGTTGGTCTCGATTTTCATTCATAGCTTCCAAGACTTACACGCCATCCCCTTCGAAAAGGTCATCGATTTTGGGGGTGTGTGCCGCACCGGTTAGTGATGATCATCATGGAACAGAATCTGAGGTTGAGATAAGCTGGGAAATTTCTCAGGGTTCTGCTGAGTTTATGCAGAAGGTGAGGTTCAATCCTGGGTTGAAGAAGATTCTTCAATACAATAACAACAACAACAGTTCTTCTTCTATGAACGTTGCTTCTGTTATTAGAACGGCTCTTCCCCTTCCTGGCCCACCTTTGGGGAACTATTCTTTTCCTCAAGAAGCGTATTTTGAGATTACAATCTTGTATGGTGGTGGTGGTAATGAGTATGAATTTGCGGGGAAGAATGTTGGAGAAGGTGAGAAGACAAAGTTGTTGGTGATTCAAGGTGGTGGTGGAAATGGTAGTAAAGGGAATTCGGAGGCTTTGGTTCATGTTAGCAGCAATAATCATAGTAAGAATAGTGTTGATGAGATGAAACTTGATGGGAAAGAGGGTGGAAAGAGAAATGAATCTGTGATGTTCTCATTGGGATTAACTGCTGCAGGTCCTGTTCCTTTGAGAGTTCCAGGAAGCTACCCTGCCAGCATTGGCTTCAACTCCAATGGTTCTGTTTTTCTTGATGGTAATTGTTTTTCCATGTCCATTTTTTTATGACTTAGCAGACTAATTTGTTGGTATTTGTTTTTTCCCATTTGAGCAAAAATTCCCTTTAGGTAACTAGTTTTGAATTGGTAGGTAAGGTTTTCAGGCGAAGCTGATGGGTTTAGTACACATTTCTAGACATAAACTAAAAATCCTTAGTATTAAAACCAATCACATGACTAAAAAACAATTGTGTCTACTTTGTCCTTTTATTAGTTTGTTGGTTTATTGAGATTCTAAACCTAAAGCATAGGGACACAAACATGGTTTATACAATTTTATTTTCCAAGAATATTATTTATGCTTGTTGAGACATCTAAGGGTGAATGAAATTTCAAATTCCCTTTACAGGAATGAAACTTGTATTTGAATCAGAGAAGGCAGAGTGGGTAGGAACTGATAAAGTGATTGGTTGTGGCTTTGATCCAAGGCAGAAGAAGGTGTTCTTCACATTAGACTCAGAGTTGGTGCATGTAATCCATTGTCAATCACAAGTGTTTGGAACTCCATTATATCCAATCATGGCTGCAAATATAGACATCATGGTACTAGTTAATTTTGGACAAAGTTCATTCAAATATGCTCCTGCAAATGCACAGAGAACACCAAATCCATGCTTTATAGCCCCGCTTGTAAATTCACCTGCTGCTACTTTGGGTTATGATGATAGTAGGGAGCTATTTTCCATGGGAAGGATTGATTCTCAGTGGCGCAATCGCTCCGCAACCAGAGGAAGCCACAACAATGGCAACAATAATATGAATCATAACAACAATAATAATAATAGTAATATTAGAACAGTGGAATTTGATGAAGAGTCTGAGGCTGATCTATTTGAAATAGTGTTGGATGGTTCTGGAAAATCTCCAAATTCAGCATCATAATCTGTGGCACAGCACTTTGTTGCACATATATTGCATACATCACACACACACACACACTGTTATACAGATTCATGTACATGGCAAATTAATTTTGATGAAGGCTTTAGCATTGACTAACTAGTCCTATACAGTTTGTCTTCTGCGTTCTACTTTTTTTTTTTCCCTCTCTCCTTGCTGGCTGAGCTCTTAACTTCTTTATTATTTATTTATTTATTTATTTGCTTCTACACATTCTCTTTCAACTGTTTGAGCAACTTCGTGTGAACTGCTGTTAAAAATAGCCCCAACAGATGAAAAAGGGAAAGGACTCGTAGTAACTTATTTTAATATGACAATACAACTATACAAGTGAAAGGAGTTTGTAATCTATCCTTCTGTTATAATATGTCAAAGGGTATAGGTTGTATATATTTGTTTTTAAAATTACTCTTAATTATTTAATATTTTTATTGTGCTATATTATAATTTTTTTTAAGGTGATATTGTATATTGTATTATGACTTAGAATTTTTTATTTTTTTATTTTATTCTTTAGCTTATTTTTATATTTTTAATATTTGTGTTATTATTTTAAATAGGTATAATTGAACTATAAAATCTAGTTTATTATTTACTTTAACTCTTTTTAACTTACTTTTATTATATAAAATTAATCAGGTAGTTTTACAATTTTTTTTAAATATTTAATATGTTTTTAAGATAAACAATACCATTCGAACTCACGAGTATCTAACCCACTTTAACTTTTTAATTGAAATGGTTTGACAACCTAATTTGCAGTGGGTAAGATTAAATTTGGATATCAAATTAATCGTATCTATCTTACTCATGTTCCTAATATATCATATGTATGTTAATAAAAAATATATGTATATGATGAGGAAATAGAGCTTTAAACATGAATTTCTTTTCTTTTTGTACAAATACTTAGTATCAGTTAATAATTCAAATTGTTAATAATATATAAATAATCTTTGATATTGTGTTTGATTGAAAATAATTTTTTTTCTTGCGGATGGTGTCAAATCAAATTCGAATTAGATGATTTAGAATGTAAATAATATTTGAGTTAAAAGTTTTAAAACCACAAATAGAATTAAGGTAGTTTAAAAATTATTCTACGGTACTTATTGTCATTTCTATCCTCTTTTTCTGTTGTGGCGCATCATTTTTTTTAAGTGACATGTATAACTTAGCCCTTTTTTTAATTATGTCTTAAATTTTTCTTTTACCTTTCTATTTCACCCTCTTTGACATTTGACATTTAATTTTTTTTTTAAGATTATTCTATGTTGCATTGCATGTGATACTTCTCTCTTTGTACTATAATATTTAAATCTAATATAAGTATATGGTTCTAAACATGTCTTCATAAAATTTTGTTATCTTATTTTGATATTGAAAATATGTTTATCTCGTCTAAATTAATTAGAACTATTCTTTATATACAGTCTTTGTGGATTATAATTTTATGTCACACACACATGGACGCACATTATACGATCTTAGTTTGTGATACGATTATATTACGTGTATATTAAAATTAGTCATTAAAATTAATTATTAATATAAAATATATATTAAAATATAAAATATACATTAAAAATAAGTTAAATAATATATATTTATATATAAATATATGATAATTAATTTTAATAACTAATTTTAATGTATAAATAATATTTTTATTACGATACTATATTTTTCTTATTAGAGTTAAGTTTTCTTAAAATACCATTCTGTCAATTCTTTTTTTCCGTTGTTGTTTTTTTCTTTTATTTTCGAACCTATTTTTATTATGTTATCCTTCCAGCTATGTCTCCGTAATAACACACTAAATCAAGCAATACAAAAAAAAATGCTAAATCAAGAATATAAATTTTACTTCTAATAATATTTGTTAATGCTTATTGATACATGGTTTTACATCATATGCAAATTTCAACAAAACATTTACATGTAATTTCATGCTATTATTATGTACTTTTATTTGAATATAAATTTTCATGTATTAGTTACCAAATAACTTAATATATCTTGACATTAGACAAAAAATTTGAGATAGAACTCATTTTTTTACATGTGCTAGATAATTTTGGTATTTTACATATAGTATATTGGGCAAAGATGCCGGTCCTAATCTAATTAAATATTAATAAAGGAACCAATGGATTCCACCAAACTTTGAAGGAGATCGTTTCAATTATTCAATTCTAGAAGATTGTTTTATTAATGTTAATAGCCAACATTTGGACTAATTTAATATA